>JXTB01000054.1:365068-507746 GCA_002914805.1 Parasponia andersonii
TCGTCAGAAGTGTTCGAGCAGTTCATCAGTAGATGAACCGTCAGTTCAGAAGGAATAAATTAAGGTATCAGACCCTAGGGATTCTCTTCGCAGGACCATTTTTAGCAAATCTACTCTACAGACTGAAGAAAAAAGAAAGGAATAAATTTCTTATTTCACTTCGGTGGAATAAGTTTATTCCCAGATTGATGTTTTCAGTAATGATAGAAATAAGAGAAGATACTGACCTTTCTTCAAGAGATTGGGTAGCGTCGATTCGGAACAGTGATGAAGAAGCAGCAGCAATGGGAGCGACCTGGGAGAACGGCGTTAGGGTTCTTGAATTTTTTCTGGAGTTCTGAGTAAAATGAGAGAGACAGATGATTTCTGATGTTTATATAATCTGACCACCGTTAGATCGCAGCCGTAGATCAGAAGATTCGAATTTTAAATCTGAAGGCTAAGGATCGCGCGGGATTTAAATCTATCCGAAAAGTCAGGATAATTTGAAATTTAAAAAGATTCGGTGACGGTTGGTGTCAATCAGGCTTCCTCGAATTTCGTTCCTGGCTACACGTGTTCCGTTCTGACAGAGAGGAGGATACGCGTGATCTTGAAAGGAGATTTGGAGTCTGACGGATCTTCGATTAACTCAAATCACAAGTTTTATGACATCACAAGGTCGCACGGTAGTTAGAAGCTCCATTTCGTCCTAAAGAACTAATGGAGCTGGGGGGCAATTGTTATGCGGTCTAAAATCCTAAGGTCGCATAAGTGTAATATGCGACCTCCTCTGTGAAGGATATGTGCGACCTCCTCTGTGAAGGATATGTGCGACCTCCTCTGAGGATGGTTATATGCGACCTCTCCCGTGACGGTTATAAGCGACCGCTTCCGCAGGTTTTGTGCGACCTTCTCCGTATAGTTTGCCTTAACAAACAGGAAACCTATAAGGAGAAGGAAAAAGCTAAATGCCATAAAGGAAAACTACAAGAAGAGGGAGACTTATTACGGAAGAAACCTACAAGGAAAGGGAAACTGAAGATTCCTGTTTATGATTAACTAGTTATCCGTTTAGAATAATTATCCAATTACTCAATTGGATAATTACCCAATTATATAGTTACCCGTTTATTCAATTAGGATCCTAGAGACATAAGGAACCTAAGGGGATGGGGTTATCCTTATCTATATAAAGGGGACTCTATGATCCGATGAAAACACAATCAAGCTCTAAGCAGAAACAAGTCACAGAGAAGAGAAATCGGAGCAAATTCGAGTTTGGGTAGACTAAGTCTTTAAGTGTTCACCAATTGCTTTTGAGTATTGTAACCTTGAATGTCTGTAATCCTTCACAAATTAGTGAGAAAACAGTGGATGTAGGCTCATCTTTTTCGGGGCCGAACCACTATAAAATCTCCTCTCTTTATTTGCTTTGATTATTAGTTCAATTCACAGAAGCCACATCTCTTAATTATTTATAAATTTATTGTTGATAAAACCTCCATCAACAGTATCATTTGAATAATAATTATGGCTGCTATTTTTCTTTTGGTCTAATAACACAAACGTACTAACAATGCTACCAATATTGTAATGCCCCGATGTTTGATATGTGTGTCCATTAAAGTATTTTTGTTTTTCAATATAACAAAACATGTCAGAATCTGACTATCATGTAATGGAACAAAAGATTGTTAAAAAAAGTACTTGTAGTAGTAATTATTGTTTCTTCGATCATTTTACACTCATTTTTTCTTTTATGATTCATTTCATTCATTTTTACTAAGGATTAATAAACGTGGCCTAAACGTAATTCCAAATTTTTATTTTTTTTTCAATGAAAGAAAATCATTCTTATTTTTCAAGAAATATAAAATTTCTTTTCATATAATTTTTGGTTTTTCCTTTTTTTTTTTTTGAAGGTCATACAATTTGATTTTTGTTGTTTACCACGCATTCTGAGACTTCTTACCGAAAAGTGCATAGATAGACTAAGATATTAATGGATATTTTTAAAAATATCTTGCGGTTCTTACCATAATAATTACAAAAGCAAATTTTAGTGTATATATATATATTTAATTTTTATTTTGTGGGCAGCCCTAGCGCGTCGCATATAATAATGTTGAGAGTTACAGACAGACAGAGTTCCTATCAGATATCTCCCCTGCATCTAATCGTTCAATCTCCCATACACGCGCACACACGCGCCTCTACTCATCCCGATAACTACTCGCCGGAGATCTTTCTCCTCCTCCGCCGCCGACGACAATGTCCTCCACCGCCGGTGAATTTCCCGACCAACTCGATACCCCGACCCTCGACGCCGAGTTCTCCAGCCTCCTCCACGCCATCTCCGAGCACGGCGGCTACGCCTTCGTCCGCATGGCGGCTCAGGCCGGAGCCGGCGACTTCCGAGCGGCGGAGGCTGCGCGGGAGATGGCCTGGGAGCAGCTCCACTCGGGGCCATGGCATTCCGTCCAGCCCGTCTGGCGCGACGCCTACTCCATGGCGTGCCTCCGCGTCGCCAAGCTCCATTTCGCCGGCGGCGAGTTCAAGGAGGCACTTAGGGTTTTGGATATGGGCATAATCATGGGAGGCACGCTTTTAAGGAAGGATTTGGACTCGGCTGTTCACAAGGTCTCGGCCAAGGCCAGGGGAGATGGAGACCCTAGGGTTTCTCAAGATCAAGGAGCTAATGGCTCTCCTTCCTCTTCTTCTTCTTCCAAATCGGAGCGTCAATTGGTTCGTGACGGCCTCGACAAGGCGGAGGTGAGGTTCGTCTTTCTTTTATTCATTTTTGTTCCTGAAAAAGTTTATTCATTTTGCTTCTAATTGCAAATTGTGATAGCTTCAACAGAATCGAAGTGCTATGTACCTTCAAATTAGAAGAAATTACTGACTTTTTTTTTTATTTCTTTCTTTTTCTCAGAGAATTAGTGTAAAAAGAAAAGTCTTTTATATCACTTTTAATTGTGCGGTTTACACATTTTACTTGATATATCTATATAGGGAATAAAAATCAAGATATCCGCCTAGTTCATATGTTAATTTCCCAAGTACACTTTTGGTTATGTTGATGTTTTTATTGATGGGTTACTGATTTTTATTGCATTTCACCTTTCAAGATGGGATTTCATTGAGTTCATCTTTATTTGGTATATCATATTGTAGATGCTTCGAGTTTTGCCCGAAAAGTCTCTATCTTGTAACATAGTGGTGAAGAGGTCAGCTCTATCTCTGGAGGGATTTCTGCGTGAATATGTCATGTCTGGATTACCGGTTATAATTAGCGATTCCATGACTCATTGGCCAGCAAGGACAAAGTGGAATGACCTGGATTACCTAAAGACTGTTGCTGGGGACCGTACGGTTCCTGTTGAGGTGATTAATCTTCCTGATATTCATAATTTGTGGCAATACATAGTACGTGTCATTTACCCTCTTACTGGTGACGTGGTGCTTTGTGGGTCTTATGAATTTCCAATGTATCTGTGATTCAAAATGCAGGATCTTCTGGGTGACCCTTTAATTAAAAGAGCGCAGGCAAAAATGTTGAGCTAGATAATAATTAGCTGTGCTAGTAGAGAAGTTAGTTAAAGATAAGATGAGCGTACACAATAAGCGAATTTTTAGATGTGACAATCCAAATTCAAATGTAGAATAAGTTTAAAATCAAATGTCAGTCTCTCCATTTGAAAGAAAATTTGGGTTACCCTGATGGTTGAAAACATTAGTAGATGTTGATATTATTGGTCAAGGATGATAAAAGTTTATAGAAGATTAAGCGACGCTTGATTGATTTTTGTTTTTAAATAACTGAAAATTGGTAAAGTTACAAATGCTTTGTAGGTGGGTAAGAATTATTTATGCCCTGAATGGAAGCAAGAGCTTATCCCGTTTTCCCAGTTTCTTGAGAGGATTCAGGCCACTGACTCTTCCTCTGTTGTTCCAACATATCTTGCTCAGCATCCATTGTTCGATCAGGTTTGCATAGCCATTTATAAAACTGTAGTGCTTTACTGTGATGCTATTCTAATGCAATAGTCAAGTGGTAATTTAAGTGATTCTCATTTGTTCATGTTATTTTTAAAGAGCAGATAAATGAGCTACGGAATGACATATCTATTCCTGACTACTGTTTTGCTGGTGGAGGGGAGCTAAGGTCTCTAAATGCTTGGTTTGGTCCAGCTGGTACTGTTACACCATTACACCACGATCCACACCATAATTTATTTGCTCAGGTTTCACCTTTGTCACACCTTAATTGCTCTGTTCCTTTTCGTAATAACTGATGGCGAGTTAGAAAAATATTTGAATTTAATCCGTACTGTTGAAAACTGTATTTCACATTGCTGAAGCCATCATGCATTTAAAATGTCTTATTTTTGAAACTTTTACCACATGGAATTTGTTGTGCATCATGGTTTGATATGTAAAATTACCTAATGATTGGCTGACCATTTGTTTTTGTTCATTGTTCGGTGTGTTGGCAATTGAAATTGTTTTGGCTGATCTTCATCTCTGGAAATTTCTTTTGCCCCTTATTGTTAAGGTTGTCGGACAAAAGTATGTGAGGCTTTACCCTGCTTCATTATCAGAGGAACTTCACCCATACAGTGAAATTATGCTTTGCAATTCAAGCCAGGTAACTGCTTCTTTACTCCACTGTACAAAGCAACTACTATCTTCAATGAACGTGCATATTCTTCGACTCCCAGTTCTAGTTGTGCTTTGTGAGCTATATGTTAATTTCATATATAGATGTTTTCTAAACTGTTTCTGAAGGCGACTTCTTCACATATTGCTTTAATTCTTTTTTGGTGCTAAAAGGAGGTAAAACCTGAAGTTGTAGTATGTTAAACAGAGCAGTGGTTGAAACTATGGGTTGCATTTAAATTTTGGTAGAAAATTTGAACGCCCGCTTCTTGTAGGTTCTTCTTAGTTAATGTGTCCTCCATGTTGCCTATTTGGTTGTTTTAATTCTACTACCCAGTGCCTCCCTGTGCTAGTTCCTTTATAGATTCCCCTTAGAATGTCTGTATGAGTAATGTATTCTCAATTGAAAGCTCCGTATTCTGTATTGATGTTTTTTTTTTCTTTTTTTTTTTTGGTTGGAAGGTTGACTTAGACAACATAGATGAGGCATTGTTTCCAAAGGTGCAGGACTTAGAATTCCTTGACTGCATTTTAGAGGAAGGCGAAATGCTTTATATCCCCCCCAAATGGTGGCACTACGTAAGATCTCTTACGACAAGTTTATCGGTTAGCTTTTGGTGGAGTGACTCTGGAAATTCAACTGTGTCTTGATCTTGCATTGTTTCCATGCCCTTTTGTTACATTTTTTGGATATCAGCTGGGCGTGGTCCTTAGAACTTTAGCTGATATATGAGTATACTTACCAGGGCGCTGGGCGTGGTCTTTGAACTTTAGCTGATATATGAGTATGCATACAAGGGCGTTTTGCTGTTGGATCAATAGTTTGTTCTTGTGTATATAGCATTTTTCTATAAAACGCTCAGGTCGTCAGGATAGACTTACAGACTTGTTGATTAATGGAACTGTTTGAACATCTTATAGCGTTGGTGTTCTTGCTTAAATCTTCTAGGAGACTTATTTGCAATCACGGCTCTCTTCTAAAGAAGTTATGTTGACGTCGTTTTTTGTTATCGGTTTCCATATTTGTTTATGGGTTTAATTTATTTTATTTTACTAAGAGAGATTATTAATGATGATCATGAATAATCAAGCTAATTTCTTGTTGTGGATTACGACACAATTGTAAGGAAAGAAGAGTTATGACTAAATTTTAACTTTTTTAGCTTTCTTGTAAGAACATGAGCTCTTACGGTGGCCTACTCTGCGCATTGAATTAATGTTGAATTAATGAATTTATTTAAAAAGTTACTCAAAGTAGAGAACCTGATGAGTCGAATTTATTATCAGTGCAGGAGCCACGTTTTGGTTGTGTGAGAAATGAAATATTCTAGAAAATGAGGTAATTTTAAATTGGACAATTTTAATATTATTGATTGATTTTTTTTTTCTTGAAATTTTATTGATTGATTGTTTGGCTAAGAGTTCGTTGTTACAAATCAGGCCATCATATCCTGATCAAGGAAAGAAACCAAAATCGTAACAAAGAAGAAGAAACAGAGACTTTCCAAATACTTGTACTAATTATTGGAACCATAGATATTGCAGCCCTCCAATATGTTCCGCCTCGCAACCATTGCGGCACTGAAAAAATCATCCAAGGCTTCGGAGGAAGACCCTTTGAGACCATTCTCATCTTTCATAGCACTTTTTATCATCTCCTTCACCTCACAAGCATTCCTTCTCATTTCCTTCCCTTTTGCCGAGTCACTCATCACCAACTCAATCTTCCCTGCTAAATCTTCATATCTAACCTCACACTTCTTCCCTCTAGCCACCTCCACACAAACCCCAATCCCGTTCTCCAGTAGCACAGAATTGTAGAACTGCTCTGCCGCCATCGGCCACCCGAGCAGCGGCACGCCGTTGCTGAGAGCCTCCAGCACCGAGTTCCACCCGCAATGTGTCAAAAACGCAGAAACAGCTTCGTGGGACAGAATCTCCACTTGGGGTGCCCAGTTATGAACCAGTAATCCTCTACTTGAAACGCTTTCTTCAAACCCTCTAGGCAGCCATTCCTGGGCTCTGAATTCTGAATTTATGTCGAAACCAATCGGTGGTCTAACGACCCAAATGAAATTCTTGCTACTTTTTTCCAGAGCCATAGCCAATTGCATCATCTGTGAGGCTGAGATGGTGTTCATCGACCCAAAAGACACGAACAGAACCGAATTTAGAGGCTTTGAATTGAGCCATTCTCTGCAAAGCTCTGATGTCTGCCCGTTCTGTTTTCCGACGTAAGGTCGACTTTCGGATGGTAAAAGAACCGGCCCGATTGGCCAAACGGGCCGATTGAGTTTACGCCTGAAATAAAGCAACCCCAGATGATCGAAATCCCGAATGGTGTTGAATAAAACCCCATTGGAATCAACCCAAGCTGAAAGATTTCCCTTCTGGAATTTCGACCAAGGGTCCTCACCATCGGCCTCAAAAATATTTAACGGCAACTGGGAAACGTGAATGGTTGGCGCTTCTTCAAAATCTGGCAACGAAAACTCGTCGGAGTCAACTTTCCGGTGAGGTAGATTCAACCAGAGCGAGTAGTAACAGGCCAAGCCAAACCCGCTACAGCCGCTAAACACAGCATGAAAAATGCCCAGTTCTTTAGCGACGGTCGTGGTCCAGCCGAAGAAGATGTCAGCGACAACGCAGAGTGGCTTGCGGCCATTATTCTCGTCGATGAGATCTCGGAGGATCTTCTCGAAGGAAGGTCTGAGCGTAGTGGAGGCTTCTATGAGGCGGATGACGTGGCAGTAGGGGAGGACATCGGTGTTCTCAGAGTTGGGTGGGAGGCCATGGTCGGAGCTGGTGAAAGGGATCTCAAGGAGGCGAATGGAGGAGGAACCGAGTGGGAGAGACGATCGGAGCTTGGCGATGTTTAATGGGGTGTTGAGAAAAGTTATGGAGTACCCTTTTCTGCGTTCTATGCGGAGAGCTAAGGCTAAGAAGGGTATGATATGGCCTTGCGCCATAAACGGGAATATCACTACGTTTTCTCTTTCTCTTTCTTTTCTCTCCTCCGCCATCGTCGTGCGACCAAAAATGTGGATTTTCTTTCTTTCAACACGAAATTGCGTCGAATGTCTGAATGTCCGTCCTACTCGGTTAGATTCGTTTTTGACTTAACTTTGGAAAACTTTAGCCTCTGAAAAAAAAAAAGAAAAAAAAAAAGGGAAAAGGTGGGTGGGTGTTAAGTAATAAAAAGCCAAAAGAGGAAAAACTTGGATCGGAAAAAGACAGGCCCCAATGGCCAAGACTAGAGTCATTTGTTATTGGCAATGCACCACCAAATACGACCAGACACAAAACTCTTTATTCACAATGAGTCACTTTCTTATTCTTATTTATAACTATTTTTCCCCTTTCGAATGAGAAATAATCACCTCTATACATATAAAAAAAATGTACTTGAAAATCTTGCTTTACCTCGTAAACATGTCCAATTACGTTTGGCTTTCTGAACTAATGTACAAAGAGATCAATGATTTGAGGAAAGTAATGGCTGGCCATCCCACTCCTGGCTGGGAGTCCTGTCCTAATCTGGTAAGGACAAGATTTTAGAAATTTTGGGGTGACGAAATAAATAGGCCACAGAATTAAAGTCCCAATTTATAACTGATTTTGGAGCTCATTATTTCACTTTTCATGTAACCCCATGGAACGAGAGCTTTTATAATAAGGTAAGCCTATACCATTTTCTTGTCGGCAAATTGATGCGAAAGTAGTTGGACCTGACTGTGAGCAGGTGGAGGTGCTGCTGCTTGTGCAGCTCGGCCATGAGGCTCAAAAGCGGGAGGTGCAGAAGTGAAAGGTGTGGAGGCGGCTATATCAGTCCTTCCAGAGCTGCCAACTCTTCTTTATGTCAAAATTTCTTCGGATGTAGGGGGCCGATATACTGCATATAATAATTGGGTTTTGGGGACTGCAATGCAATCTCGGGCGTCCCTTTTGTGTTATAATTTAATTTTGTCGGGCCAAAGGCTGCCTAATTTTTGCCAGTTGTTCTTCCAGTACTGTCTATACGACGGAAGAGACTAGAGATGATGAATCGGTCGTAGTCATTGCGTGTAGCATTACTAGCTCACGCTGTGAAGGGAATGTGCTTCACCATCACGTGCAAAGAGATGGCTAGTCACAGTTTCCAGTGGTCATATTTTTTGAAAAATGTTTCTCGTTTTTTTAATTATTATTGTTTTTTTCACACTTGTGTAACATTCTATTTATACTCATATGCTTTTGTTTGGGTCGAACCCTTTATAATAAACTACTGTTTTTTTTTTTTTTCAACTTCATCCTAAAAATTGACCCTTTTGTTTTTCTTCTTTTAGCATCTTTCTTCGTGTTTCTTCACTTTGGTTTGGATATACAAGTATTTTTCCAAAGAGGAAATTTGATTTTTTATGGTAATTTTTCAAAAAAAAAAAATTATTGAAATTAGAAAGCAACTATAGACCCGTCCAATACACCCGATTGAAACATAATTAGACGACCAATTTGTTCTATCACTATTGATTCCACCATTAATGGGGGAGAACAAGCAGCCACTCCTCTCCTCCTCCTTCATAGACATCCCGCCAATCGACGGCGTCCGAGACTTCTTCACACACAGTTTTGCACCTAATTCAAGAAGATCTGTCAGCCCCGCCTTATGACCTCCATATAGCACTACTCCATTAGTGGTGTCATCCCAAGTCTTCGCCGACCACTAGAACACTCTTGCCCTCACCACCGTCTCCGTCGAGAACTTCGTCATAATTAATCGACCTCTTTTTCTACTTTTATTTTTAAATGTTTTTAAAAGCCTTAATAGATATCTAATAAATGGAAGTTTGAATCCTTTCAGTTGGGAGAGGCATCTCCTCATGGGTGACGTGTCGGTTTTCTAGTGGCTGGACCGAGAAGATGTATATATTTGTCCGTATAAATATATAAAAAAAAAAAAACAGTACCTTCCATCTGTCAGTCAATAAATAGTCTAGTATACCGAATCACAAGACTTTTTTTCTTTTTTTGTCTTAAATTATCTACGTATTTATCTGCATGTCTTTTGAACTCGTAACCGGACGATATTCATCACCGACTGACTCATTCATTCCTTCACTCAACTCATATTTCTCTCTTCTTCCACTGATTTCTTAAGCTTCAGTCCAAAAATGTCGAAGAGAGACAACAGAAACATGGTGCTGTTTCCATTCATGGCACAAGGTCACATAATTCCATTCCTAGCCTTAGCCCACCGACTCGAACAAGTTGCAGACACTTGTTACACCATAACTTTGGTCACAGCCCAACTCAATATTCACAACATCAAGCACTCTCTCCCTCAAAGCTCATCCATTCACCTCGTCGGAATCCCATTTTCAGGCGACGGATATGGCTTCCCTCCCGGCGTCGAGAACACCCACGCCCTTCCCTACCATCTCTTGCCCAACTTCTTCGAAGCTTGTCTCTCTCTGAAGAACACCTTTTTCTGTACTTTAAATATATGTTTTCAGCCTCTTTCTAACTGATAGTTAAAAAAAAAAAATCTCCTTCAAGTATTACCCTCTTTAGACTTCCTCATATAGATGATTCTCGCTGCAGTAAAAGGGTAAGGTAATTAATCTCTTTGAAGATATGTTGTTATGTCATATTAGTTATTCTTCAGCGGCATGTCGTGTGTGTATATATATATATGTATATATATATATCTGATCATAATTGTTTAGCTACTAAGGTTACTATTTCTTTCTTTATTAATAAATCACGTATAAGTTTGAGAACTAAAGCTAGAGATGTCATTGAATTCTTTAATTATATGGAGCTTTTCTAATGATTATTATTGTTAGTTAGTATTTCTCCATATTTCTAAATGATTGTATATGGGTGCTTTTAGGATATGTTTGATCGTTGGTTGAATCGAAATCAGGATACAGTGAATAGGTTCAATGTTTTGCTATTTAAATATGTGCATATGCTTATATTAATAATATATATATATATATTACAATAAATTTAGAACAAATTGAGTGATGTGGCTGGTATAAATTGAAGCAATAAATCAAAGTAAATAAAGAGAGAGAGATTTATAGTGGTTCGTCTCCGAAAAAGATAAGCTTACGTCCACTGTTTTTGCACTATTTAATGAAGAATTACAAACAATCAAGGTTACAACCTTGTCTGGGAAAGACTGAAGAACAATCGGAACTCTCTACTAGCTTTGCTTTTCTTAGCTTGGCATTGCTTGAATTGGTTTGGCGTGATTTCAATTGAGAACATCCGGTCCTTTATATAGGCTAAGGTAACCTTATGTCCCAAGGATCCTTGTGTCACTAGGATCCTAATGTTCCTAGGATCTAATTACAAACGGGTAATTATCCAATTGGATAACATAGATTAAGTAACTGAATAATTAGATAACTATTCAAAATGGGTAACCAGCCCATTCCAAATAAGAGACTTCTGTTTCCTTCTCTTGGTGGATCTCTTTTATTTACTTATTTCCTTTTCCTTGTGAGTTTCCTGTTTGTAAAGGTCAACTATGCGGAGAAGGTCGCACGTAAATATCACGGAAGAGGTCGCATGCAACCATCACAGAAGAGGTCGTATGTAACCGTCACAGAAGAGGTCGCATGTACAGAGGAGGTCGCATATAATCTTCTTGGAGGAGGTCGCGCATACATCTTATGCGACCTTGAGATTTTAGACCGTGTAACAATTGCCCCCCAGCTCCATTAGTTCTTTAGGACGAAATGGAGCTTCAAATCATCATGCGACCCTAAACACGTGGCGCCACGATTATACCCCGAAATCTGAGTAATCAAAGATACACCGAATCTCAAATCCTGCCTTTTAAGATCACGCGTATCTTCCTGTCAGAGGCTGAACCACGTGTAATCCTTACTGAAGGAGCGAAATTTGAGGAGGCTAATCGAATCTTTTCGAATTCTGACTCTTCGGATGAAATTAAATCCCTCGCAATCCTCAGCCGTAAGATCTGAAATTCAAATCTTCCAATCCACGGCTGTGATCCATCGGTATTTGGGCTATAAATACTAGAAATCATCCTGTCCATTATTTCATTTTCTGAAAACTCTTCAAACCCTAACGTCGCCTCAGCTCGCTCGGATCAAACCTCTTTGTAAAGTCTTGAATCGTCTTCAACCTATTTCTTTGTGAAATTTCAACCCGACTTCAACCTATTTCTCTGTAAGATTTCGAGTCGTCTTCAATCTTCTGAAAAGGTTAGTTTATCTCTTTCCCTCTTTTCTATTTTTTAATCTCCAGGAATAAATTCTCTCTCACTGAAGTGAAGCGAGAGAGATTTCCTTTTATACATCTCTTTTCTCTTCTGTGAAGTAGCTTAGGATTGATTTTATGAAAAGTACTAAGGTCTGATACCTTATCCTATTCACTGTCTTGAATTTCTGCTTGCCGATGAACTGCTCGAACATCTTCTGATGAACTGTTCGAACTGTTTCTGACGAACTGCTCGAACACTCTGATGAACTGTTCGAACATTCTGACGAACTGCTCGAACATTAGGGATAATCTTTGCTTGAATAATTTATTCTTGGCATGAATAATTAGAACACTAACATAGTAGTAATCCCTAATATCTGAATCCGTGCATTTCTTTTCAGATGTCTAGTAGTGAGGACTTTAGGGAAGGGAATGCATTTTCTGGGGAGTCTAACTCGAGTGTTAGCTCTATTAACCTCGAGGATTACCTCGAACCCGTACCTGAGGTCGAGATTACAGGGACAAGGCGAGGTAGTCCTCGAATAGGTGATTTTCCTCCAGACCAATGGCCCAGACACATTAGGGATGCTCCTGCATTCTCTTCCGGCTATCCATACGTGGAAGGGAACTGGTCGTGTACTAATATACGAACGAGCTGTACGTCAAACAAAATTAGGAAAATAGCGAGCAGCTTTAAAATCGCCATTCCTCTTCGCCTGCCCACAGAATTCAACCGACCCCACACTCCCCCTCTAGGGCTCGCTTCCTTCTCTGAGGCAGTCCTTAAATGTGGCGTACACCTTCCTCTCCATCCTTATATTAAATCTTTAGTAGACTATTACGGGGTCGTTCCTTTTCAATTAACCCCCAATACTTATAGGTATATGGTAGGTCTGTACATACTATACCATAAATTAGGTTTAGAAATCCCCACTTCTGAAGAATTTGCTTGGTTCTACCAAGTCAAATCAAACCCTTCAGACTTCGGCTTCTTCTATGCGAGCAAATGGTCGAGCCAGGCTATAAAAACAATCTATAGGGTCCGTAACAATATGGGGAAATGGAAAAACCCATTTTTCCATTTTGATTACGCAGCTAATGGCTTCTTTCAGAATCCTGGTAGGTAAATTTTTAGTTAATCTATCTGCCTTCATCTTTATTCTTATATAGATCGCTCTTTTGATGTCATCGCAGCTAATAGGGATCGACCTTCACTCTCAAATGACCAGCTCGCGAGAGTGTACCAAATCAACGAACTTCCAGTTGAAGAGTTCAACTGGAAGGTCCTTGGTACTTCGAAGAATCTGGTCACTTGTGGTCTGATCCCAAGAGGCGCTGCATTCCCGGATCCCCCAATTATTTCTCAACCAGTAAGCTCGAAGAAGAAGTCGAGGAGGGCAGACTTAGGTGCTTCCTCTTCCAGGAAACAAAAAAGGAAAGCACGGGCTACACCACCTCGCTCGGAGCCTTCATCTCCAGAAGCCGTCTCGCCACCAGCTCCTCAGCCAACTCCTCAAGAAGAAGGTAATCGTACTTAGACTCCCACCTTTACTTGTTTTCTTTGCTTGCTAACGTACTTTGTACATGTACAGAAATGGTGATTGGCAGCGGCCTGTGAGCTCCTCCTTCTACTCTCGGGTCCATGGCAAAGAATAAAACGCCCGAGAGTACGCCACCGTCGAAAGGGAAGGAGAAGGTTGACAACTCAAAGAAGAGAAAAGTGGCCTTCGAGGACATCCCGGCGAGCTCACCACCTCCTCCACCATCCCAGCCAGCGAGCACTTCTGAGCCCGCTCCCGAAGCCGCTGCCTCAGAACCGAACGTGGTCGATAAAAGCAGCGAACTCTTCGCACTACTTGACCAACTTCCGGAAAAAGTTGGGATGAGCCCAGCTTTTATCGACCGTTTCACGACGGATGAAGGCTGGGAGCGGATGAAGCGACGTCCCGCGAAGGTCGCTTTCGGATGCGCGATGAGGATGCTGGCGAACATAAGTCTCTTAATCCCCTCTTCCTGAACACGCTTGATAACTTATCATTTCATTCATTTCATTTTTATTCTTTCAGACTGCTGCTGCCGCTGTCCTGATGCATGATCCAGTTCTCGAATGCTTAGAGAAAGCCGAGAAAGTTGATGAAATAACTAAGGCATTCGAGGACCTGGAAAAGGCACGGGAAGAAGATAAAACGGCTTTTATCCTGGAGAAGCAGCAGTTGTTCGAAGACCTTGCCCGGGAGAAACTTGCTAAAGAAAAGCTCGAGGAAGAAGTCAAAGAGCTCAAGAAGGTCGCTTCCGAGTTTCCGGAACGCATGAAAGAAGCGACCGGCGAGGCGGTTCACAAAGCCCTCGAAGAGTTCAAAGCGACCGAGGTCAAGGAACTTGAAGAGAAGGCTAGTGACATCGCCTCGTCGACTATTATATTCAACATATTCTGCGAGCATCCGGACTTTGACTTCTCCATACTTGGCAAGGACGTGGTCGAGCTGGTTCAGAGCTGGAAGGAGGATGCGACGAAAGCTGCAAATGATGGTGCGAGCCCGTCCTCCTGAGCTGCCTTAGATTTTTATTATTTTTTTTTTTTTTGTATTGTATTGAAACAATGCGAGCTCTGTCCCTCTGTACCCACATTGATTTGCAATAATAGAATTATTTCTTCTCACATTCCTGCAAAATAAAAATAACTCTAACCAAGTAGTCAATCACAAGTGATCGAACAGTACGCTTTTAGCGATTTAAATCTGACTAACTTAAAACGAGTTTTAAGCGTTTAGATGGGTTAGGTCGCTTAAGAAACCAGTTAATTTGAGTGATGCAAACTCTAACTGCGTTTCAAAAGTTCCATGTCAAAATAGAGTAGCAATATATCACATCGAACAATGAACGTTTTGCTTAGTTACTTTTTTGTTCGAGGAGGGAAATTGCGTAATATGACATGCTGAGACATGAAGCGAGGATAAAATCCTAAGACTTTAAGGACATTTAGATACGTCGACGCGGTGACACTTAGTCACCTTGACGACCTAAAAACCTTGTCTCCTCTAAATGAACGTTTGCATAGTTCTTTAGGAAACAAGTAGGAGATAATTCTGATCCTACTGCCCCCCGAGTTTTATGGTGTCCGAAAACTGCCATAAAACTTGAAGATAGCCGAAGTAATAGCCGAAGACCAGTTGTTGACGAATAACAATCGACGAATCACAAGTTTTATGGTGTCCAAAAACTGCCATAAAACTGTAATTGAAGAATAGCCGAAGTTTTATTGGATATTAATGAAGATACATTAGTTTGTTGAAAACCATGAAACATTATTGATAATAGCGACGAAGCTGTTCAGCATTCCAGGCGTGCTCGATCTTTTGTCCACCGATGCGAGCTAAATGATACGTTCCAGGTCAAATGACATTATCAATGACATAAGGCCCTTCCCAAGAAGGTCCAAACACACCAGCACCATGCTCCCTATTATTAGGTAGAACTTGTCGAAGAACAAGGTCTCCAACTTCAAATTGTCTACCCTTGACTTTGGAATCATAATATCGAGCAGTGCGCTGCTGGTATGATGCAATTCGGAGCTGAGATTGGTCACGCCGTTCTTCTAAAAGATCGAGTTCCACTCTTAGTAACGCATCATTTTGTTATTGCTCATAAAGAGATCGCCGAAGGGAGCTCGCACCAATTTCGACAGGAATCATTGCTTCATATCCATAAGCCAGGGAGAATGGACTTTCTCCCATGGTGGTTCGTTGTGTGGTGCGATAAGCCCATAATACTTCTGGAAGCATCTGGCCAAGCTCCTTTATGCTCCTCCAACTTCGTCTTTATGTTTTGTTTGAGTATTTTGTTCATCGCTTCAACTTGACCATTGGCCTGTGGATGAACAACAGCGGAGAAGCTCTTTTTAATACCCAAATTATCGCAGAAGCTACGAAATTCGTCGCAATCGAACTGCTTTCCATTGTCAGAAATTATGGTATGTGGTATACCATAACGACAGATTATAGATTTATAAACGAAATCTATCATCTTTTTTGCAGAAATGGTGCTCAATGCTTCGGCTTCCGTCCATTTGGTAAAGTAATCGACCGCGACCACCGCATACTTTAAACCACCTCACGCTAACAGAAGTGTCCCGATAATATCAATCCCCCACACAGCAAATGGCCAGGGACTAGTTATTGAAGTTAAAGGTACAGGTGGTTTTCTAGGAATGGTCGCAAATCGTTGACATTTATCACATTTCTTAGCAAACTCCAATGTATCCTTCTTCATAGTAGGCCAAAAGTAGCCCTGCCGAAGAATTTTATTCGCAAGAGCTTGCCCCCCAGAATGATTCCCACATATTCCTTCGTGGATTTCCCTCATGATGTAATGAGCTTTTTGATCATTGACACACAATAATAACGGCGAGCTGAAACTCCTTCGATAAAGTTGTCCATCTTGGATGATGTAGCGAGCCGCTTTCATACGAAGTCGCTTTGCATCATCTTTATCTTCAGGGAGATCGCCGCTTTGTATATATCGCATTATGGGGTCCATCCATGATGGTTCATCATCGACTGGCATAATCACTTGGGGTTCGACCTCGATGCTTGGCGAAATAAGAAATTCAACGGGTACCACCTTCAATAACTCCGCATCCTTTGTTGAGGCGAGCTTAGCGAGTGCATCTGCCCGAGTGTTCTTAATGCGAGGAAGAACCTGAATGTCACACGTGCTGAACATCAATAACAACTGCTGGACCTTCTTTAAATAGGCCATCATTCTCTCTCCTCTCGCATGATAATCACCCTTAACCTGACAAACGACCAGCTGAGAATCACTGTTCACTTCGATGGATTCGACCTTCATCTCCTGTGCAAGCTTCAGGCCAGCAATCAGCGCTTCGTATTCGGCTTCATTATTCGAAGCTGGGAACTTGAAGCAAAGGGCATAATAAACATTGTGCCCCTCAGGACTGATTAGAACTATGCCCGCACCTGCACCATGCTCATTTGATGACCCGTCAACATAAAGTTTCCACAACTTTGATGTATCTGAGGCATGTTTCTCGAGTACCCCTGCTGGAAGATCAACGTCGTATGTAAATTCAGCGACAAAATCCGCGAGGGCTTGACCCTTTATAGCAGTACGAGGTTGAAAATTGATGTCAAATTGACTCAATTCAACAGCCCACTTAAGTAGTCGCCCTGACGTCTCAGGTTTCTTTAAGACCTGTTTCATCGGAAAATTTGTGAAGACCCGGATAGAGTGAGCATGGAAGTAAGGTCGAAGCTTTCTTGACGCAATGACAAATGCCAGCGCCAATTTTTCCATCTCTGGATACCTGGTTTCAGCATCGAGTAATCTCTTACTGACATAATACACAGGTCGCTGAATTTTTGATTCCTCACGAATTAATGCCGCACTTGTCGCATGTTTAGAAACAGCGAGATATAGGTACAGCTCTTCTCCCGGATTTGGCTTCGACAAGAGTGGAGGAGAACCCAGGTGTTTCTTCAAATCCTGGAACGCCTGCTCGCACTTTTCCGTCCACTCAAATCTTTTTGAACCCTTCAACACCTCAAAGAAAGGTTGGCATTTGTCAGTCGATCTGGACACAAACCGACTGAGAGCAGCTACTCTTCCTGCTAGGCTTTGCACATCCTTGGGTTTTCGAGGAGACTGCATATCAATTAATGCATGTATTTTCTGAGGATTTGCTTCGATCCCTCGCTGGTTGACCATAAAGCCCAAAAATTTTCCGGACCCCACTCCGAAAGCACACTTCTGGGGATTTAACTTCATCTGATATCTCCGGAGAATTTTGAACATCTCATCAAGATGTGCGACGTGATCTTCAGCTTTCTCAGACTTTACCAGCATGTCATCGACGTATACCTCCATTGTCTTGCCAATTTGCCTTGCAAACATCATATTGACAAGACGTTGGTAGGTCGCTCCTGCGTTGATAAGTCCGAAGGGCATCTTCTTATAACAATACAATCCTCGATCAGTGATGAACGAGGTGTGCTCTTCATCCAGCTCATACATGGGGATTTGATTGTATCCTAAGTACGCATCCATGAAACTTAAAAGTTCATGCCCCAACGTCACGTCTACAAGTTGATCGATCCTCAGAATAGGGAAACTATCCTTCGGACATGCTTTGTTGAGATCGGTAAAGTCGATACAGGTTCTCCACTTCCCATTAGGTTTTTTCACCAAGACTGGATTTGCAAGCCAGTCAGGGTCAAAGGATTCCCGTATAAACCCAATCTCAAGCAATTTCTCGACCTCCTCTTTTAATGCAACGTAACGCTCTGGATTCATAGCCCTTCTTTTTTGTCGCACAGGCCTTTTGGATGGATCTATATTAAGTCGGTGGGATATGATCCTTGAATCAATCCCTACCATGTCCGAATGCTGCCATGCGAAGACGTCCAAATTGGATTTCAGAAAAGTGATCAGTGAAGCTCGCACTGGGCCTTGAATTTCTGTTCCAATCTTTAAGGTCTTGGAAGACTGATCGACTTATAAATCTTCCAAGTCTTCGACGGGTCCAGTTTTAACCTCGTCAATTTCCCAAGGGTCGAAGTCTTCACTGGCCATCTCGATTGACGCTTCACCCGTTGCTGCGATTGACGTTTTGACTAAGCTTCATCTGTTACCACGACTGACGCTTGGACTGAAGCTTCATCTACTACCACGACTGACGCTTGGACTGAAGCTTCATCTGCTACCACGACTGACGCTTGGACTGAAGCTTCATCTGCTACCACGACTGACGCTTGGACTGAAGCTTCATCTGCTACCGCTGGCAGGTGGACCATCATTGTGCGGGACGTCACATCTTTTGCTGCGAGTTTGAGCGAGTTGTTATAACATGTCCTCGCATCGTATTGGTTTCCTCGCACTTCACCAACCCCATGTTGAGTTGGGAACTTCATCGTTAAATGATAAATCGAGGTGACAGCTCGAAGTTCCCTTAATGTTGGTCTCCCCAATACGGCATTGAAAGCAGATGGGCAATCTACCACCAAAAATTGAGTCATTATCGATGAAACCCTCGGAAAGGTCCCAACGCTGACCATCAATTCGATCATGCCCATAGGTAACAGGCTGTCACCGGTAAAGCCATAGAGTGGAGTTGCGGTAAGCTTCAGGTCGCTCTCATTCAGTCCCATCTTCTTGAAGGCATCGAAGTACAGGATGTCCACGGCACTTCCATTGTCAACCAACACTCGCCACAACTGTGTGCTTCCACAGTTGATTTTGACGACCAACGCATCATTATGAGGATAATGGACTTCTCTTGCATCCTGTTCTGTGAAGGTGATGTCCATTTCCGGTACTCGCTGAAGTTTACGTGGTCGCTGATCGAGGTGCATTACGTTGGTTAACGGCTGTTGTCGAGCCTCTCGTGCGTATCGGTCATGTGCTCGCTTAGAATCTCCTCCAACATGCGGCCCTCCAAAAATAGTTCGCACCTCACGTTGAATCTCTGGAGGTCGCTGTTGGTCTTCTGCTTGCCTTTCCTCGCTCCGTCTGGTATACTGTCGCAGTCGTCCCTCTCTGATCAACCTCTCGATCTCGTCTTTCAGGGCAAAGCAATCATTAGTATCGTGCCCAATATCATTGTGATATCGACAGAACTTGTTGGGGTCACGCTTTGTCCTGTCTCGCCGCATCGGTTCTGGTTGTCGGAATCGCTCCTTCTGGTTTGTGACCGCATAGATATGATCTACGAGTGCATTTAACTTGGTGTAATTATTAAACCTCAAGGGAGCTTTTGAAACCTCCTGTCTCTTAGGCCTAGGCTGATTTTCACTGGCCTGGTCATTATTCCGCTTGTTTTTCTTGTTACCGCCGTTGTTGGTGACGACCGCAACTTTTGCCGCATCGGTTCTTCCTCCTTTCTTCGTCCTTTGAAGATTCTCTCGTGACGATTCTATCCTTAGATGTCGACCGACTCTTTGGTAGAAGTCCTCGAGAGTTCTACACTCTCTTTCAAGCAATTCTTCCTAGAGTTTCGTTTCTGGTCGCACCCCAGCCATCATAAAAGTAAGAACTCCTCCTTCAGGTGGGTTGTTGACCTTTGCTAACTCCGAAGTGAATCGATTGAGATAAGACCGTAGAGTCTCCTCTGGACCTTGCCGGATTGCGGACAAACTGACAAGCGGAACGGTGAAGTTCTTCGCGGCCTGAAATTGTCTCAGAAACGCCGTCTGTAGTTGCTGCCAGGACGAGATCGANGACTGACGATACCCATCGGCGAGCTCATCGTCCCAGCCAGCAAGTGCATCTAATGCGATCCTTAGGTTATGAACATCGACGTTCAAAGGGAAAGCATCATTCCTCGCTGGTGGTAAAGGCGACTTGTGCTCGTAGTCCTGTTTAACAGCAGTTTGGTCCGGTGGAGTTTTCTGCGACCTATAAGAGGACACAGTGCGACGAGATTGGCTTTGGTCACTGTGATGTGATACCAATTGATCACGACCACGTCGTCGCTCCAAATACTGTCTCAGGTCTGCGGGACTTTGTCTTGACTCCCTGCTGATTCTTTCGAAAACGCTTTTCGATGGTCGTCCTTAATCGTTGCTTGAGCGACCCTGGCTATAAATGGATTTTTGAGAGGGTTGTGTGCGAGCTGGACTGGTCTTTGAACTCTCCGTCCGAGACTGAGGCAAGTCTGCGACCTTGCCTTTTCCCTTATAGGTGCGATCTTCAGGACGCCCTTGCCGTGTCCTTGGTTGACCGCGCCTTCCCGTCTCGAGGATCTGGACTCCTTTTTCTGGCACTTGGGCAGGACGCTCTTTGGGGCGTTCGTGTTGTGGCGGGGTCACCATCTGTCCTTTAGCAAGTCGTCGCAGAGTGTCATTGATCTTGTTAGTGACTTGCTGAAGGTTCACGAGCGTCTCCTCTATGCGATCCTGTCTTTGGGATAGATCCTCTGTTGTCACCGCAGTAGGTTAATCCAGAACAGGGGTAGCCTGTATAGCAGTAGTACTTTGAGGTTGATTTTGGCTAGTTCCGGTGGCTCTGGTAGTGTTTCTTGTGTTCGCTATTATCGAAGAATTTTGACAAACTTTGCCGGAATAGCCCTCCTTCTAGCGCCAATTGTTGATGGAGGTTTTATCAACAATAAATTTAGAACAAATTGAGTGATGTGGCTGGTATAAATTGAAGCAATAAATCAAAGCAAATAAAGAGAGAGAGATTTATAGTGGTTCGGCCCCGAAAAAGATAAGCCTACGTCCACTGTTTTTGCACTATTTAATGAAGAATTACAAACAATCAAGGTTACAACCTTGTCTGGGAAAGACTGAAGAACAATCGGAACTCTCTCCTAGCTTTGCTTTTCTTAGCTTGGCTTTGCTTGAATTGGTTTGGCGTGATTTCAATTGAGAACATCCGGTCCTTTATATAGGCTAAGGTAACCTTATGTCCCAAGGATCCTTGTGTCACTAGGATCCTAATGTCCCTAGAATCTAATTACAAACGGGTAATTATCCAATTGGGTAACATAGATTAAGTAACTGAATAATTAGATAACTATTCAAAATGGGTAACTAGGCCATTCCAAATAGGAGACTTCTGTTTCCTTCTCTTGGTTGGTCTCTTTTATTTACTTGTTTCCTTTTCCTTGTGAGTTTCCTGTTTTTAAAGGTCAACTATGCGGAGAAGGTCGCACGTAAATATCACGGAAGAGGTCGCATGTAACCGTCACAGAAGAGGTCGCATGTACAGAGGAGGTCGCGCATACACCTTATGCGACCTTGAGATTTTAGACCGTGTAACATATATATATTAGAATTATTTAAGATGTTTAGTAGTTTATCACTATTAATTTAAGATGTTTAGTAGCTTATCACTATTAATTCTGACTATAAGAAATTAGAAGGAATAACTATTGTTCAGGATTTATTTTCTTGACCAAGTGACATTGGATTATACTCAAGTATACCAAGTTGTTCTCTTTTCTCTTTTACATACTTTGAGGAGATGTATATCTACTTTGATCTCTGCTTGCAGTATATGTACAAGCTATTATTATTTTGTATGTAAAAAAGTAAAAATGAAATAAAAACGTGAATTTCTTAGACCTTCAATCCTATTCTAATTAATCTCATCCAAAATAGTAGTAAGAAATAGTAATGATATGTGAACTAAGATCAAGTTTCACAACATATAAACCATATCTCAGCTTTTAATATTTTGTATGACCATATGAAATAGGTTTATTTAATATTTATAGTGATAATTTCATGAGAAGTGAATTAAGTATATATGAATGATCAGACTCTTTGGAGAAGAAATCTGCATTTCACTTTACTTTCTCTTATAAGATTCAAGGTAAATTAATTCCACTTTAGCATCACTATAATGTATATATATGATTATATATATTAAAAGTGATATATATCTGACATTGAACTTTATATATTTAAAAATTATTCATATCATTTTCACGAGACATGTCATATTTTTATGCACAAAATAATTGTTTACATATTACGAATTTAATAAAGAATTTTGTACCCTAAAAATTGTCTAAATTTAAAGAGGGGATTAGTTCTTATCTTGCTAATCTAGTAGATAAATGTAGTAAAATCTCTTGAGCTTAAATCCAAGACAGGGTATGTCAAACAAGAGAGAGGTGGGATCCTTTGAGATTAATTATAAGACAAAATAAGCCTCAAATAATATTTATTAAGAAGATGCCTACTACGTTACTGAGTTAGGAACTATACCAAGGAGGGGGACCAAACATGATTTAAATGTTAATATTTTCAAAGGAAATTAAGAGTACAAAAATTAATAAG
Organism: Parasponia andersonii; assembly: GCA_002914805.1. NCBI lineage: Eukaryota > Viridiplantae > Streptophyta > Magnoliopsida > Rosales > Cannabaceae > Trema > Trema andersonii. The sequence goes on from JXTB01000054.1 coordinate 387,730, forward strand.
TTTTATGTCATAAGTATGCATGGATTTCTATTTATTAGGTCATTATTCATTTAGTTCTTGATGCAAATAATCAGAACTAGGAGTAATATTGGCTTAGCTGTTTCCACTCCAATGTTATTCATATTCTAATTTTGAACTAAAGAAAGATTTTTTGAGAACCTTTTATATATTTTTACTATGTATGTGTATATGGTTGATCCTGTGAGAGTTGCCAAGAGTAGTAAAACCATGTTTTATATAAATATTTTTATAGTGTAAAAAGGATGTATCACTTATATTTCTTTTAGAACCAAACAAAAAAGTTTAAATCTATTATATACTTTCCATTCTTTTAAGATTAATGAATATGAGTTGGTAGTATTTAGCTTTCGTACGTATAAATGAATATATTTATATTTAGTATAATTAGGAGTGTTACATGTACCATTCATTTCGGTAAAATTTACATGAGGGGGTATGAGTGGAGTTCAAACCCTACACCCAGTTCTTCTCAAAGAAAAGATTTTTCCACTCAAGCTATTAGCTCATGATAAATATGTCCATTAGCAATAGTTAAGAACCAACACATCTTAATTTCTTCCATCCATTTTAACTCTTGTACAATCTTTTATTCCAATGATTAACATGTGTATTCAACCAAAATATATAGGAAAAAAATAATGAAAAAAGTAGTGCAACAAGTAAGCACTATTCTTATCCAAATTTTATATTTGATTACAGCTTAGAATTGGGAGGAATATTGAATGCACGATATTTTTCACTTTCGAGTCTAATACATGAATTATACTATATAAATTTATATTCTAATAAATAACAAATTAGAATTTACATGTAAAATAATAAAACTGAAAAATATAAAACGGAGGGTTTTTTTTTAAGTAATACTCTTTAAATAAATAATTCATGCACCAAATAAAAAGAAAAAATCTCGTACGAACGAGATTAATTATCTCATTCAAAAATACGACGTTACTAATACACACTCAATATTTGTGGTCCCACTTTCATTCTTCTTAAATACAGTGCATCCCACTTCTAAAAAACTTCTCATTTAAATTTGATTTTAAACAGAATCAAAATAATTTTATTCCACGTTCCTATAGATCTCAACTTATTCAAAAAAAATTATATTAATTGAGTCTAATATTACACCAACTTTAGAATAGTATTAAGATGTTAATACAGTCCAAAACTATTCAAATCTAAATAATAATCATATTTAATTCTGAACACCAAACCAACATATAGACATAAATAATAAATAAATAAACAGATCTCATACATAGTACCTAGAATTAATGACTTTAACATGATAACGTAAGTTCTTAAGCTAAACCCTAATTTCCCATTAAAAAAATTATGACACGGAGAGGGTGTAGCAATATTAATGTCTTTTTTGTAAATATATATACATATAATTGTTGGCCATTGGCGACAGAAGTTGACTATGTTCTTTTTTATTATTTTTCTGTTATCAACACATATGGAAAGCTACACATCTGATTTAAAATAAATTAATTAATTAATTAAACACGAGAAGTACATCTTAGCTTCTGAACTTCGAATCAACGGCAATATTGAGCAACATCTATCTCCTCTCCTCTCTTCCTCTCCACTGGACCGAAAATGTCCGAAAGTGAGAGAGAAAACAGAAACATAGTGCTATTCCCATTCATGGCACAAGGACACATAATTCCATTTCTAGCCTTAGCCCATCGACTAGAACAAGTTACAAACAAATACTACACCATAACTTTGGTCACAACCGAACTCGGTATCCCAAAACTCAGACTCTCCCTCCCTCCGAACTCCTCCATTCAGCTCGCCGGAATCCCATTTCCCGGCGACGGCTATGGCCTCCCTCCCGGCGTCGAGAACACCGATGCCCTTCCCTACCATCTTTTTTCCAACTTCTTCGAAGCCTCTCTCTCACTCGAACCCTCCTTCAGAAAACTCATCTCTGATCTCTGCTCTGGCCAAAACGGCCGCCGCCGGCCCTTCTGCATCATCGCCGACATTTTCTTCGGGTGGTCGGTGGACACGGCCCGGGAGTTCGGTGTTTTCCACGCGATCTTCTCCGGGGGTGGCGGCTTCGGCATCGCGTGTTTTTACTCTGTGATGCAGAACCTGCCTCACCGGAGGAACGGGGCCGTCGCCGCCGACGAATTTTCATTGCCGGACTTTCCCGAAGCTTCGAGAATCCACGTCACTCAGATTTCCGAATACTTACGAGTGTCAGATGGGTCTGATAAGCATTCCGTTATTGTACGGAAACTGCTTTCGTTTTGGTCGAGTACTGATGCGATGTTGTTCAACACGGTGGAGGAGCTCGAACAGAGCACTGGCTTGATGTACTTCCGCCGGAAATTTGGCGGGGATGTCGTTTGGGCCATTGGGCCTGTCGTTTCGCCAGTGAGAAGGCCCGTGAAAGAAGCCGGAGTCACATCAGAGGCTTGCACCAAATGGCTCGACTCAAAACCAGAAAAATCTGTTCTATATATATCTTTCGGGTCACAGCACACCATAGCAGCACCCCAGATGATGGATCTGGCTATGGTTTTGGAGGCCAGTGGTAAAAATTTCATCTGGGTTGTTAGGCCGCCAGTTGGATTCGACATAAATGGCGAGTTCAAGGCCGAGGAGTGGCTGCCGGAGGGATTCGAGAAGCGAATTACGGAATCAAAAAAAGGGTTGGTGGTGCGTAAATGGGCACCCCAGGTTGATATTTTGGCTCATGGAGCTGTCTCTGCTTTTCTCAGCCACTGTGGATGGAACTCGGTGCTGGAATCAATCAGCAATGGCGTGCCCATAATTGCATGGCCATTTGTGGCGGACCAGTTCTACAATTCCAAGCTTTTGGAAGAAGTGTTGGGAGTTGGTGTTGAGATCGCGAGAGGGATGAGCTCTAGAGTTGGACATGAAGAAATGGTGGAAAAGATTGAGCTGGTGATGAACATCAATGGTACAGAGAAGGGAAGAGAAATCAGGAGGAGAGCTTGGGAGGTCAGGGATATCATCAAGAACGCTGTCAAAGATGAGGATGGCTTCAAAGGGTCTTCTATCAAGGCCATGGACGAATTCTTGAATGCTGCTTTTCTTGGCAGAGAGAGAAGAGACAGTTAAACACAGAAATCTAGCTGAGTTTGGAAACTAGAGAAGAGATATGGAGGTCACCATGATACATAATCACTGCTACAAATCTTATCTCAATATGTGGATTTTTTTTTTTTTTTTTTTTTTTTGGAAACAGGATCTTAATATGTGATTTGCATATGCTTCTTTGTGTGTTACCCGGTGCTTGAAATCAATAAGAAAGAGATCAAGTTAAGACATATTTGTACTATTTTTATGATTTTATTTTAGTTATTTCAATCTGTATATATTAGAGAGAGAGAGAGATAGATGCATATTGCATATTAAGTAATTTGATGAGAATGTTGATTGGCTGGCCCGTTTCTTTGCCATGTCACAGCTTGTGTTAATTGTCAAAATGGGTTAAAAATGCTAGCAAAAATTTATTCTTAACTATTGTCTTCCTAATTCGTCGGTTTCCCATTGTTTTTAATTTGTTGGTAAGAGTTAAGTTTCGACCCACCTCAATTATTTCGTTATTCTTATCATACCTTTTCTCTTTTGTTGAATAAAAAAGAAATATCAGAACAAGGCAAACACATTAAATCATTTCAATATAAATGCTGATATACGTTATATATATATATATATATATATAATAAACAACAGTCTCCTACTTCTACGCACCACCTGGGAGAAAAAAATTGTCCATAATATGTGGGAATCTTGCACGCGACCCATAAAAGATGTTATAAGAGCTCCACCAAATAGATCCTTTTCAGTTGAAAACACGAACAGTTGCACAACAAATAAAAATAAATTAAACTCACACATATTTATCTATATTATTATGATCACATAGATAAAAAACAACCATGTATGATGTATCTAAATTTATGGTAATATCTTTCACATCAATGCAAGAATTGTTAAATTAGAAAAGAAAAAGAGATGAAAGACGAACAAGGACGGTGCATCACCTATTTATCCTTCTCGCTTGGGAGCTAAACGTACAAGCCTGCAAATTACAAGATGAAACTTTTACCAAACAAATAGAGGGGCTAAGGTTTAGGACTAAATTCATCAATCATCATGTTCGATAGGAGTGTTCTAGGACATTTTATTTTGAATATTTTACTTTGTTTTTAGATTTATTATTGCATTATGATTGATTTGGATAATAAAGGAAGTTACTAAAATAATATGGCTTGACATGATGAAGGTGGTGTGGCAATAGAAATATTCTTTTGTGAAAAAAAATAGAATTGTTAGCTGATTATGAACATATTGCCATAGTCACAAAATGTTGAAACAACGAACTTACGAATTACCACATGATATCATGTAATTATTTCTGTTACTTGTTTATTCATCTAAATTTAGACATTACTCAAGTGGATTTCAAAATCAATAGACTTGTCACTTGTGTTTTTTTTTTTTTTTTTTGACGTAAAACAAAAGTGAGGTAGTAAATAAGTTAAGTGCTTCAAACATATACTGATATTGGAAGCCGTATTCTGAAAGGAGGATGCAGGCGAGTTCGCTTTTCAGCTCAAGTATGTTAAGGGCCCAGTATAGACATAAACTTCAAGCCCAACCCATTAGGAAAGGAATATAACCCAATGGATAATTTAGACGCATAGTTCTTTTTCTTTTTTTTTTTTTCCCATTCAAAAGAAGTTCTTTTTCATTTTTGTTACAATACGAATGCGATCGACTGCTACATGTCCGATTTTTAAAGGCAAAAAAGTCCATATAATATATATATATATATGTAGAAAATTAGGTGAAATAGACCATTTCAAATAGTATATTTTGGGAAATATATCTTTTTAAGCCTTTTAATGTTTTAGGGAGCATATCTAACGTAGAGTATCACAGAATTCCACTTAATTTTCAAAACCAAAACTTGAGGAAGAGGAAGAATAGTGGGATGGGAAAAACCTTGTTTCTAACCGCTTCAAGTCCCCAAATCTCAATGAGAATAAGAAAGTGATTGACAAAAAATCAAATTTCTTAGATTAGCCTTTCAAGGTGCTTTTTATCTTTTATTGTCCTTTCTGAAAATTAAAATCACATTAGTTTTTATTGATGTGTTTTGATGTAAATCTTTAAAAATGTGGAAATTCCATCTTCGGCTCTTTTCTATTTACATTAAGAAGTCACTCTATTTGTTGTGAAGTCCATGATAAATGGGCCGGATTTCTGCTTGATGAGACCGACATCCTCCTCCTCAGTTATTGGCTATTGAGATGAGAAATCTGCTCAAATTTCACGTTGAATAACTTATTTCCCTTTGAAAAAAAAACAATGAAGAATTGTATTTCTGAATACTAGAAAAACGGAGTTCATCACTGGTGCTTATATATTCCTATCAAGTATTTCACCCTGCAAATTGTTCAAATTTCTTTATAGCTACACGGTGCTTGAAATCACTAAACCAGCTTGGCTTATGAAATTACTAAAACACTTCAGCTATCAATTTTGCAAGTTCTTTGTGCCAATAGACCTGAAGACATGCATTTTCTGGCCCAATGATATCATATATGTATTTTCTTTTATGGATTCATGTTTAGTGAGATACTCTGGCTACGTGGCCAAAAAGGAAAAAAAAAAAGTTAAAAAGATAATTCTGTGGCACAAAACAGTTCCTCCAACAGGAGGAAAGAGTTGAGATACGTATCCATGATTTGAAAGCAACCAACTAAACCTCCAAGACCAAAGGAAAAACAAAGTGGGAAGCTTCCACTTCCAATTTCTAATACTAAAAACAAGTAAACATTACAGATCACAATGCTAAAAAAGCCATTTCTCCATAAGCCTTCCAAGCTCCCACCTTGTTCGAAATGAAGTACACTAAAATTAACATATTCTTTTATCTATCAGCCGGAAAATTAAAATTTTACAGTCCACTGAGCATTGACTCATGCTTTTCAGTTCTCCCACTCTCTAATGTTTTCCAATAAGAAAACCCAATTGAGCATTAGTCATCATATAAACACTTTAAAAGCTACATATTAATTTTCCTAATCAAAGTGACCCCTTAAGAAAACCAGAGGTTTCCAATTTCTTTCAGGTTACAGATTTGTACCTGCAAAGAACCTTACATCTTAAAACCCGGTCCTGAACATAAAAACCAGGCATAACCATGATCTTAACACGACTTGGACCATTTGATCTCTGCCTTTCGATGAACATGTCTTCCATGTAATGTGAATCAAAGTTCCTATTCTCTTCCACCCTCAGTATTCCAAGGGGAGGGTTGAACGAAAAGGCGAGCAAATGAAGCAACCAAATGCATTTTGCAGCGACAAAAAATGCTTGAAGAAGCTGTTCAGACCAAGGCCGAGTCCAATTGAGCGTGGTTATAATATGACTCATCTTTTGATCACAAAACTTGCTGAACTCTTCACTGTAATACTTAGTCCCTTTCCTTAACACTTCATTCCAGCTTAAGTTTCGTAGCGCGACAAATGATGTGAACTGAGCTTGCCTGTCTTGTTGGGGGTCTAGAATCTTTGGAGAGCCATTCTTCTGAAACACACAGTTCTCAAAGTCTTGGTAAAGTGACTGGTTTATGATGGCTTCTAAATGATAAAGAACCGCCTTTGAATACTTCGAATTGAGGGAAAGTTTGTATGGTTCAAGTAGTAAGTTAAGATTATCCACAAGCATATTATCAGTTTCTTCAATCTGGCTTACAAGGGTCTTACAGAATTGTTTTACTGATAATCTTGCTTCTGATACAATCTGCAAGAAACCTTCCACCATTACTTCCTCACTAACCGGCATCAAGTTTTCAGCATTACCCTCTACGGATTTTCCTCTTTTCGGGAAGTTGAGATTTTCAGGAACCTGAAAATTCTTTGCTTGTGTTGCTTGTCTTAAAGCTCTCTTTAGCTCTTCACAGTAAGTTTCCAGGCATTCCAGTTTCTGTCTCAGCTCCCCAAGAGAAGATTTCATCTCAGAAACCTCCATTAAGGCTGCATCTCTATTCTCATGTGCTTCTATTAGCTCTTTCCTCAATGCCTCAATTGACATTATCCCTGACTCCCTAAACACTTGAGAGACTTCTTCGGATTCAGTTCGGTTGGGAGAATTTTCATGCTTGTGCTTCTTCTTCAACCGCGGAAATAACCACGAAATCACGCCACGATTCTTGGGTTGCGAATTAATGGACGAATGCGAGTCTGTCAATGGAACAACCGTGTTAGAAGTCCTCCTGTTCCTGGCCCCAGATTCGGACTCAGAGGTTATAGTTGCAGGCCGGCATCTATTGCAAGACGAAACCGCTTTGAAATCTCCCAAGCTGTTTCTCCTCCTTGACTTGAAGTAGTCAGTGTTGTTAACCGGCGAAGTTTGAAGCACAGTGATATGGTTTGCACTAGAACCGGTGATAGATTTATGATCCTCAGCTGGACAAAGATGAGACTCTACGTTGGACATATCGGAAGGCAAACCTTTCCGTGAAGATGAATTCTCCTTTTTATAGTCTGATAAAACTGTTTCATCCCCAGTTCCTCCTAGCCCATACTCATCCCAAATTTCAGACAATGTTCGACTCCTTGATTGGTTTTGATGATACCCAGATAAGGGTTCATCTTCATAACTCTGCAAAAGTTCTCCTTTACTTTAGAGTCTAACTTTCCACACATCTCAAACAACCAAGAATAAAAAATAAAAAAAGAAGCAGAAAAACTTGTTCCGTAAAGTTTAAAAACAGAAAGACAATCATTTAGGATTTTAACTAGAATGAAGTACAAGCCACAAAAAATTGGCCACAACATTTATGGACATATATAAGTTATGTGTGTGTGTGTGCGCGCGCGCGCGCGCGCGCCGATATAAATATATATATATATGTAGAGAGAGAGAGAGAGAGAGAGAGAGAGAGAGAGAGATACTCACAGGGGTAAAAACAGGGTAATCTTGAGCAGAGAACTGGGAAGGAGGGAGAGAAGCAGGGGAAGAAGAAGAAGGAAGCTTGAGATTAGAAGGGCTATTAGCTTGCATCAGAGCAGCATGAAGAGCTCTGAGCTCCACTGCTTTGGCAATGGCAGCTTGAATCTCCTGCCTGTTAACTTCGTTATTGTTTTTGTTATTGGTATGGTGTTGAAAGAATCTGGTGTCAGTTGTCACAGTAGCCATGGACAGAGCAGAGCCGGTAAAGCCAGAGAGTCCAACAAAATCTTACAAAGCTAGAAAACTAGGACAATGGACACAACACAGAGGATTAACATTTGGGTATCCAACGGTTAGATTTTATTTGCAGAGGGGGAAGACCATATCTACTGTAGAATCTTGGAGAACCAGAGAAAAAAAAAAATTGAAGGGTTAGAGAGAGAGTGAGAGATGAAGGTGTGGAGGAGACTCCAACCCGAAGCCAATGAGCTTTTGTCTTCGTTCTCAAATGGATTGTTGATAAAAATGAGAGCATGTGAAGAAAAGATAGAGTGAGTGAGAGAGAGAGAGAGAGAGAGAGAGTAGTTTTTACTCCAAGTAGGCATGATTTTAGAGTAGCAGTAGATGAGAGTTGAAATTACTTAACTGCCCATAGTTTCCTCAAAACAACCATGCATGGAGTGGTGGTGCCACTGTTGACATGATTGCGAAAGTGTATACTATCATAAGATGTTCCACTAGCATATATTAGTAGTTTCAAGTGGTGTGCTAAGGCGAACATTATTGCTTCAATAGTAAAAGAACACTTGAAGTAATCATAAAAGTTAACACTACATTACAAGCTAAAATTGAAGGAAGTTAAAAGTAAATCCTGAAACATATCCTAAAAGGTTTATTCAGTTAAAGTTAGTATTTTATACGCAGATTATGACTAATGTTGTTCCTTTCAACGTGTTAAAAAAGCTCCAAAACATTGAAAGGGAAATAGATTAGGCTTTTTTTTTAGAAACTTTCTTTAAATTTGCCTGTTAACGGTATGGTTCTTTAAATTTTCCCCACAAAGAAAGAAACTTAAAAAGGTTATGTGGAAAGTCTACAGTTTATATGTTGTAGAATATGTTCAAATCTAATGAGTCAATAAGTGGTTTACCTGATCCTGATGTAACCCAAAGCTGTTTCAAAAGGCGCCTTGGACTAATTTGCTTAAAGGGGTCAGTGTCCATTTGTCACTAATTTGCTTAAAGGGGTCAGTGTCCATTTGTCTTTCTTTTTTTCTTTTTAGTTTTCTCTTTTCATTTTTTTTTTTTTTCAGTTTTCTCTTTTCAATTGTAAAAGCACATGACATTTTTTAGTCATAATCTTGCAGAAGAGGGCCAAAGGGCATTTTCAAGACACAGAAAGTAAATACTTTGCAGTTGATTCACTCGCTACTGGTACTTCTCTTTTCTTTTTTTTTTTCTGAAGAATTCGTTACTGTTACTTCGAAACTCAATAAAACCCAGAAGTTGCTATAACATGCAAATAAACCAGAAGAGCAGGATAATTTCGTCCATGTAATGAATTCTAAGCTGTCCTATTGAGCTGTCCAATAAGTTTTATTCTTAATTTTTAATTTCTTGCCGAAAGAAAGTAAAATGGGGTCCAGAAAATTTCCAAAACGTTCCAACCATCCAATTGCCTTTTCCGTTTCCATAACCGGTGAATCTTGCAAAAGCATGGAAATTGGAACATGGTGGTGCTCCAGTGGGGACCAAATGAGTCTCTGCTCTCTTCCTTGATTACTTCTTAATTGCATGTTATTAGTATCTTCAAATTTCCATTTTTCATTCTTTCACTTCTCGTTCTTTTGCGTAATGATATAAAATATTATGTTTTTAAGGTGAAATTTAATTAATAATTACTATTTATGACAAATTTTTTTAAAAAATAAAACATACATTCTTTCAAAACTTAAAACCTAACTTTCTCAAACTTACGTGCATATTAATCAAATTTTGAAACCCTAATTTTATCAAACTCACGTACATATTCATTGAATTTTGAACCAATTAAGTTAGAGCTTATAAAATATTATGCTTAAATTTTGAACTAATTAAGTTAGAACTTACAAAAAATATTATGCTTAATGCTAGCTATAACAACATTTAAAGTCTCTCAAGGGTACTTTTGAAAACATTAACCTTGTATTATATATTGGGAGACGTAATCCTTTTGATTATTTGGATATGGAATTCCATTTAGGATTCATGAAACGTTTAATTTGTAGTTCGTTGCTTTCCATCACCGCTTTTGTTAGAATTTTTTTATTTTTTATTTAATAAAAAAAGTGAATATTATAATCAAAAATTAAAATTAACTTTCTGAGCCAACCACCCTAAGAAAGTTGGTAAAGTTTGTCAACCTCTCCACATGCAAAAAAGTGCTCCTTTTCGTTGTTTAATGAAAAACCCATTACGAGGTTGCAATTAAACTAATGAAAAATTGGTGTCTCACAGGTCTTTGATTTAATCTGAAAGGCATCAACTCCAAATTTATAGTTTTGCAAATGAGCAAAAACAGTGTGTTTTGTCCAATGTCTTATGCTTAAAGAAAAAGTAACTAAACCAGTAAGAAACATTTTCAGTCGTTGAATCCACCAAAGAACCAAAGACTTTTATAGTACAAGTACTTGGTCAATTATCAGACCCCTGACCTCAAAAAATAAAAATAAAAAAATAATTATCATACCCCTTTCAAGGATTCTTGAAATTTTGGTTATTGGGTATGTTTTCCTAACTTCTCTCTTGACTCTTGGAGTTGGTGAATCAAAGTTGGCGGTATAAAAAGATGGAAAACTTGGTCTTTGGTATCTAGCAGGGGCCAGGGGTCAGGGTTCAGAATGGTTGTTGTAATAAGATTTTAAAAATTTTGTAATTAGAAAAACATGATAACAATACCTGCATTAGTTGCGGAATGGAATGGTCCAAGATTATACACAATCTTCTTTTACTTCACAAAATCTCATAATGTGTATTTTTTGTAAAATGAGATACAGAATGACTTGTACTTATATTCCCTTTTCTATAGGCATCACTATAATTCTTATTTAAGGTTTTGAGTTTGGAAAACAGAATCTGAATTAGAATTTCGTACCAAAGTAAGCGACAAAATTGCCAATACTTTGAATATCATATATACGCCACACATGGAATCACTATCGTACCATGCATTAAAGTACTTGTTGTAATAATATTTGTTTTTCCCATTCATTATTATAATCAGAGTCATTATTTTTCTACTACTCGTTCAACCTCTTGGGCTTTCTTGAGAACATACATAATAACCATACAAATTTGCTTGGCTTGTAGCTTTTGTGCTTGTGAGTATGCAGTCCCCTTTCATTTTCACTTACAGACTTGAATGAAAGTAACAAGAGAGACGGCTTTGTTTTGTGTCGCTGTCTTTGTACCAAGCTAGCAAGAAAGTAGCAGGAAAATGGTAAATAATGCCAACCAAAAAAATAAAATAAAAAAGTAGAGTGAAAAAATAGATAAATAATAATAATAATAATAATAAAATATGAATACTCAAGCCATTAGCCACAGTTCACAAGACGACCACGCTCTCAAGCCTTTTTCACTCTGTGGGACAAAGTAACTCACAAACACAAAATACAGGATTCCATTTCAAGTATTCTTTGCAAAGTTAAAGTAGAAAGATAAGGTATTCCTGCTGCCCTCCTCGTATATAACGTTTGGATTTTGTCCTGTTTTGTTTTGTTTGATCCAAGTAAAGTTGGATTCCTCATGTCTTGGGTTTATCCGTGATAGTCCCCCATTCCCCGAATATCGACAATAATGCAGTAGCTAATAGCCTCTAATACTCCTATTATTTGGGTTATATTAAACGTCGTTTAGCATCACACACCATATTAAGCATCACACTAAAATTTATCTTTATTAGAATACGGTGTTGAACAATATTAATAGGGTTGTTTAGCATTAATGTGCCATAGTAGGTATGTATACCGTATTACAGTATAAAAAATTGTTACATAATTAGATAGTAATCAGAGATTTAAGAAATTTTTGTGAACATGATTGCTAGGATAAGTCTTTGGTTTTTATATAGTAAAGTCCGAATAGGGTTAGCAAATATGCTCACTAAATCGCTTTAATTACAACAACCAAAAGCAATGAAATTCAACTTCTCTTATCCTCGTGCTGAGCTACGTCGGCACTGTCTTTTCCGAAATATGAAATGTGAAGACTTTTTCATAAGGATTAGTTATTAGCAGGTGAGGAATCCATGGTCATGATTAGGGTCATATGAAAATGACGACATACAATTAACTACCTTTGTATGATATGTAGTCCTTTTTATGTGTCATTGAATGAGGAAAACATAGACATGCTATATAATTTAGTAATTTATGTCACAATACTTAATATTTTGATACCTCATAGAATGGATCATGCATAAAATAAAATAAAGCATGCCTCTTGAGATGGTAAAAAGTAGAAGAAGACATATCACAAAAACAAGCTTCTATAAGATCAGCAAATATTTGTTAATTGTTCTCTTTTGGACCAACTCCGAGACCTTCTCATTTTACTTATGGACACTTTTTTCTTCGCAGCCAGTGTCGATTGCTGAATCGAAAATCCTTTTACAAACATGAATAGTAGAAAACCTATGCTAACGGACAAATCATCTCTTTAGCTTGAAATCTTTTTTCATCTCTAGACGTTGAAGAGATTGAGCATTTCTTGTCGTTTCTTTTTTACTTTTCACCTTTCCTTTCGTTTTGTTTTTGGAATGGAGGAATAGAATACCACTTTGCTTACAAAGTTTCTAGGCATAGAGAATGACTTCTGTTTTTGTAGATTTTGGTTTGTGAATCAATGCGTTACACACATCATTGAGTGGTTATTCCTCATGACAAGCCAAAACCTAAATTTGATGTAAAAATTATCTGTACAACCTTGAAAAATGACGTAGATGAACTTTTCACCGACTAAAAATGGGGGTAGTTAGTGACACAATTAGTAAAGTATTCAATAGAATAGTGAGCCAGTAGTAAATAATCGATAAGAAGAGAAAAGATAAAAGGGACAAATAGAATTTTAAGAATTTGAGGCAACATACCTCTTTTAAGTGAATATGGAGCTATTTATAGTGACTTTATGGTCATCAAAATGACCACAAAATTTTAAGATTAATGTCCACGTGTCTCCAAAAAGATAGAATGGAATCTCACCTACTCATTTATATGAACATGAATATATGATTGGGCCAGGTGTCGACCTCTCAATAATCCACGCCTTCTTTATTTTTTCTTTTGGTCAGGAACTACGTCTTTGTGTTGGTGGGTTGGGTATTCCTTGATTCCTCTGTCTTTCTTTCATAATACATGATCAACGCGTGATATAAGATCCAACCAAGGAAATTTTCCACCTTAGGGAACTTGGTCGTGTTGCAACTAAGCAGTTCTCCACTTAGACTTGCTCGGCTCTTCTTTTGTGGTAGGACATAATCTCAACCCGTGGTCAGCTTGGTCAATCGATGGGGTATGATGTCGTCTTTTAAGTCAATATCACGACATGTCATTTATGACGTACGTGCTATTTTCTGATTTGTTGGAAGAAATTACCCTCAACAACTTCCCTGTTAAAGCCTTCCATATGCAGCAAGATGCCTTACTAAGGGGTTCTTCAAGAGAAAGACAAATTTTTAAAGCAAGACCTTTGGCCTATGAAATGTCTTTTAGCAATGATTTTCCTTTTATGTTTTCCTTTTTGACACCCAAAACATATATATTCTATATTGTTTCTTTCCATTTACATTTATGCCCATTTTATTAAGTAAATCATTTTTATTTAAAAAAGTGTTCAATTGAATTATGATTGATTGGGTTGGGTGGACTTGAACTCTATAATATACCTCTGTATTGGAGATAAGTATAGTATCAAATTATTTTTTTTTAGGAAAATTAGAAACTTTGTGTTTAGATAAATCATTTGAAAAATAGGAATAATATACTCAGAAATATCCCTAATAAAAAAGTTCTTGAAATCAAAATCAATAATAATTCTTTGGCAAGTCACTACAAAAAAATAGGTGACCATATCATTGTTATATGTACATATAGCAACACAACACCAATATTGTTGCCTCATTTGTACTAAGTCGTTGCAATAGATTCTAGAGCGACAACTTATGATCTTATTGTACAAAAGGCGTTGTCGCACTTTTAGATAATATCATTTGGTTCAAATTTTTTATGTAAATTATATATACAATTATTAAAAATAAATAAAGTTAGTAAATGTTTACTGATGATATTCATGTCACAACTTAAACACGGGGCAATGGTAGAATAATAAGTTCATAAGTTATAAATTAGTAAATATATTCTCACAAAATAGTGGACGGGTTTCTATTTTTTTAAACTCTTTGAAAATGATAACTTGTAGAAGAAAATGTCAACCTTAGAAAACCCACAATAATCACCCATAAATTAAATTTCACCATTTGAAATCGTTCATTGGGTATCATACTAGAAACAACAAACATTTAAAATGTTTAATTGTCTTTCTACGATTTCCATATCATCCTTAGATCACAAAGTTAATAATCATCATTTAAAATTTCTTTATACATCTACTTATAAGTATATTTAAACATGCCTAAATAAATACTGAAAAAATAAGAGAATCTACATCAAGATACGAACTCAAAGAAATAGACATAATTGTGATGAACAACTTTAGTATTGCACTAGTCAACCAAAAGTCTATCTCGCCCCTATAATATTGGAAAGGAAAAACTAAGAAGGGATGAGTATTTGCATACTTAGTAGAAATTCAATTACCTTTTTGAATATATGTAATTTTTCTAAATCTGCATAATTAATACATTTTCCAAATCGTTTTGTAAAACTAGGATCACATAGTATTCAAAAATTATATTTGATCTTCACATTCAAACAAAACTCAAATCACATAATTGTACATATCATATATCAACTAATATATATGAGTGAACTCTTATCCTCTCATTATGGCTGTATAATATATTTTTATTATGGATATCCAACATCTTAAAACTACCCAAAGTGTATCAACAAATATCCAACATCTTAAAACTACCCAAAGTGTATCAACAAATTTTGCGCAAATATTGTTATGAAAATAATTGTAAGTGCACAACATCACGAACAAGTACTATAATAATAAGTAAAGATATTGTCTCACAGAGATTGATTAATTAAAATTTTCTACTAACTACTTAAATTGGATTAACACTAATTTTATCCAACCAAATAAAATTCAAAAATAAAGAAAATAAAATCATAGAAACCGCGAATAAAAAGGATCTACTCAATTTATCCGTCTCCAACTTATTTCCTTTCTATGGACTACAATATTTCTCTGCCTCTTTACCCTCTCACGTTCTAAGGACGTTCTAGTCCTTATATAGCTGATGAGAGAAAATTCACGCTTTTCGAGGCTCCATTTTGATTGATAGAGTAACGTGTCACTTCCAAATTTTTTCATTTATTTTCTTTTACCGTTGACAAAATCCGATACCATCGAAAAAATCAGGATCTTGTGAGCTCAGCCACTAAAAAAGGCATTGATTGGTGGAAGGGAAAGATTGGCATCGGCTTGATGACATGACTCGTTTCTATTAGTGAAAAGCGCGGGTGTAAGCGTTGCTGAATCGCACGAGATCAATCACCCCAGGGAACCACTGCGCCAGCTTTCTTCTGCATGGGCCCTGTATGTCTGCCACTCCCCAGCCTCACCCTCTCTGCCCGCGCGTGAGAGAAACACGCTCATCTGATCGTGTGCTACCTTGATCTAATGGCTGTAAACGCAAATAGTTCTCTTCCTCCACTCACGCATCTGTTTCTTTTTCAGCCGAATTTCTCTCTCTTTTTTGTTTTGATTTAAATTTAAATGAAATCGGTTAAAAACAAAACAAAATAATTTTAGTACATAAATTAAATCTAAACGGCAGGTAAATATAAAAGTAAATTAAGACTAAATTTAAAATAAAGCTAAAGTTCAACAAAATTAAATCTAAAGACTCAAATTAAATAAAATAACTAGAAACTAAATTAAAACCTCTTAAAGACCCACAAATTTGATAATTTAAAGACACAAATAACTTTATTTTATAGAGTTATTAAATGCCTAGTCTTTCTTCTGACGCTACAGTAACTCGCTAACGATCTAAACTACTGCGATACAATAATGGTACTCAAGTGCGTGATCATATACTATGTAAAGTATGTAACCATAATAATCATGCATCTAAGAATTAATAAAATTATACTTTTAAATTCCACTTGGTATTATTATAAGATTTACTATAATATGGGCAGCAATCCGCTGTATTATCCCATAATTACAATTTTAAAATTATGTATTAAAACTACGTAGTTTAATTTCAGCATAATCTAATATTTTTCAACAATTTATCAAACAATTGTATTGCTCACGATTTTTCATAAATTAGTCATATTACAAATTTAAATCAAAATACGTATAAAACTAAGTGAATCCCTATCCTGAGATGATAAAAATGCCAAGCTATTATCGCTCTATTAATTTCTTGTTGGTCGTTTCAGTGCTTGAGAAGTGGTTTCACGAATCTCGTTCGTTTACTTTGAATGTTAACTTTTTCAACGGAGCCTGAAATGGCAAAATGAACCTTACCACAATATTTATAGTGTCAAAATTTGCTAAGTTAGATATATAATTCGACTAATTTGAGTTTCAGCCGAAACGTTACCCATGATATGTAAAACGAGATTATTCATAAGTCTCGTCTCGAAATTTGTGCAACTTCAAAATATATTAATATTATATATCAAAGCTCGTTTCTTAACGTCACTAAATACAAATTTGAAGTTGAAACTTCGTTTCATTGTTCCAACCTTAATTGGGTTTTAAAAAGTTACAAAAGTATCATTTTTCTAAAAATATTTGTACAACTAGCAACATTGCTAATTATTTAAAAAATACCATCTTTCTAGAAATATTTTGAAAATAACACTTTTCTCTATTTTACTCATTTAATCTAAGGCCCATGTGACCCTACACTTTCTAAGATTATAAAAGTACCACTTATTTTTGAATCGGATTACAAATATAACAACTTTCCAGATTTATTTATAAAAATCCCAACTTTTCCACATTAGGCCTAAGGCCCATGATAAGATATATTATATTTATAGCCCAATACTATGTCAGGTTTCAAAAATACCACTTTAAATCTCGATTTAGAAAAATAACATCTATTCAATTTTAAAATCCTTCTAACCGGATTTTAATCCAACACAACTCAAATAGCTTATTTTTACATCACAATTTACTCTATCTCTTCGTATAATTTTCATGGCCACAATAATTACGTACAAAATTTAATTATAAAAATACCGAAACTAAAACTTCAGAAACAACAGAATTCTTACCAGAGTTAACTCAGCCGGAATTGATAGAAACTACTAGTTGGAGGTTGTAGGCGACCTCAAAATATGATGACTCTTGCTATTAGTGTCGTTTTTCCAGTAATCGGAGCTGGATTTAAAGTCGTTTGGACATGAAAAATGTGTCCTGAAAAAGTGGTGATTATACATTCATAGAAAGCGTACTCTTTGATCTTCTACCACCATTGGCTTCATAAGAGAGTCTTACAGAGGTGGTTATAAAAGTTAGTAGAGTATATTTCTCTTATGGCTCATAAATATTGACCCAAGTCTCCTACTTTTGGAGTAATATGCATCAATAATGTTTAAATGCTCTTGGATGTAATAATTTTTCCCCCTCATTCCAAGGTGTCATGATTAACCGATTATACTAATTATGGCTAATATATAATCTTAGAAGTACAGGGTGGCTGCCTAATTATTTTACCGTTTTTCCGCCTAACACTTAGTATATGGTCAAACTCAAAAGTCTATGGTTAAATGTCAAACTTATTTAATAACAAAAAATAGAAATACAACATATTTCAAAGCTAAAATTTTTATAAAAAATAGACATTTAATTATAATTTTTAAAACATAGATATTTACCTAAATCAATTTAAAAAATTAGCCATTCATTTAGTTTTTTCAATTCAGTCAATTGTTATCAAGATTACATTTCTAGAGTAGCATTTTTTTTTGGAGATGATTATAATAGCTGATTTGATTACTTTTTTTTTTAAAAAAAAAAAGACATTTAGAAATATGATCAAATTGTAAACCCAATTTAAGTATATATATATGTTTATATACTACGTATAGAATTTTATATACCACCTATAAAAAATTATATATCAAGTATATTTTAGTATAATAACTAAAACTATAGTATCTACTAAATATAAAAATATATATATTTAGATATTTAGCTATAAAATTTTAAAAATTGACATATACTTGATCAAATTTAAAATATTAGCTATTTATCTAATTTTTTTTTAAAAAAAAACGTTATTCGTCCTGGAATTGGTTACATACTGAACTTCTCACCCCGGTAACTCCTGTTGGGCTGTGTAGAGCCATTTATGTGTTTCGGACGGACGGACCTCAAGTTCAAGACACAATAAAGTCGAAGAAAAAAAAATATGAACCGCCAAAAGTAAAAACAAAAGCATAGAAAGGCCGCCCAAAAGAATCAATCCTATTGGTCAGTTTCAATTCCCGCGGATTGCGATCCGTATAGCTTCGTCGTATGAAATCTACACCGTCCATAACAGAATCCATCAACGCTCCAAATTCACTCATCAAAAACTTTTCAAAGCCACGCAACATTTCATCTTTCCCGCTTCACCTTAATCCGACCCCATATATAGCCCTCGAAACCAATCCAAGTCTCTCAATCACATTAGCCTTTTCTCTCATTTTCCCCAGAAACGAACACCCCGAACCCTCGAACGTATCTTATCGAGATGGCGCGTACCAAGCAGACAGCCAGGAAGTCCACCGGGGGAAAGGCCCCAAGGAAGCAGCTGGCGACGAAGGCGGCGAGGAAGTCGGCCCCGGCGACCGGAGGAGTGAAGAAGCCGCATCGTTTCAGGCCGGGAACGGTGGCTCTGAGAGAGATTAGGAAGTACCAGAAGAGCACTGAGCTTCTGATCCGAAAGCTCCCATTCCAGAGGCTGGTGAGGGAAATCGCCCAAGACTTCAAGACCGACCTTCGGTTCCAGTCGAGCGCCGTGGCGGCTCTCCAAGAGGCCGCGGAGGCTTACTTGGTGGGCCTCTTCGAGGACACCAACCTCTGCGCCATCCATGCCAAGAGGGTCACCATCATGCCTAAGGACATTCAACTCGCTCGCAGGATTAGGGGCGAGAGGGCTTAGGAATATGGTGGTTGTGCTATGGATCATAATCTGGTGAATATTGTAGTAGTCAATACTAAAAGAACTCAAAAAAAAAAAAAAAAGAAAAAAAAGAAAGCTATATGAGTCTCTTTTAGATCTGGATTTTCTTTTCTGTAATTGGTTTTTACTTTTTTGTTTTTTTCAGTGTTGGGTTGTGTAAAATCCATTCCAAATCTAATGGCTAATTAGATTTTAGTTTTCAATTTTTGGCTTTCCTTTATTTTTATTTTATTTCCCATATGTTTGATAATCGCTCAATTTATCATGCGTAGGAAGATGACTTTGACGTGTTTTTATTTTACTATTACGGCATGTGAACTTGTCCTTGTTTAGGATTTAAATCTATTTGGTTACATGCTACGATGTTTTAAGATCATTATTTCGTTGAGAATTTTACCCGTAAATTATTTATTCAACATTTAATCAAATCAAAGAGTAATGTGAAGTAACATATTATTAATTGTAAGAACTTTAAATTCATTATTCGTGGGATGATTTTATCTTTTCGTTTTAACTTTTCTTTGAGGCCGGGTGGTTTAAGAATAGGGGGATCTGTTATCTATAAAATATAGAAAAGAAAAAGGCAATTTGAACATTGTGCATAAAGCCCTATGTATATAGAGATGATTGTGCCAGAGTTCTCAGTTTTATTTACCATTTTTTTAATATCAACAATCGTAACAAGGAAGTTGCTTTTAATTGGTGAATTCAAACTTGTAACACAAATTGAACAAAATTTATTAATTGTACTGTGTCATGTCACATCAAGGGTGCTATATAAATATGAAGTGAGATAATTAACGTCATTCTTTATAAACTTTGAAAACCTGTTTTTTTTTCCGATACAAACAAAATAATACTATAATTTAGTATCAAGCATATTCATTTTGTTGTAAGCTGACAAGAGTTCCAAAAATATATCGTTTCATTGAAAGAAACCCGCATACATTATAATGAATTCATCTAGCTTACACTGTTTTACCTTCTAAGCTGTCTAAGTGATTTCCTATTCACAGATTAATGGCCGCAGCCATTAATCTTTTAACATTTTTCAAACGCTGTTTAATTTGCCTCTAATGTCTCCTTGCTGATTTGTCGAAACAAATCAAGAAAACCCTGATTCTTCACTGTTTGAACGTGTCCATCTTCTGACCTTACTTGAGACTTCCAATAGCTTCTGCAGTTGTTTGCTGTACTGTAGATATTTGTGCCCCCTGTAAGAGCCAATGACAGAGTGCCCTGACATTCATTGCAACTTCTTACGGCTTCGGCAAGGCGCATTGTCATTTGAAAATCATAAGTAAAGGTGAGCGTCGACCCCTATTATCCATGAATAGTGGAGATTCATTAGTTAGTGTCCTAGTGATGAACCAGAACATATAAGTAAGGGTGGGTGAAGGACCTTGCCCCAGCTGCAACTTATCACTAAAGTAATAATCTTTACCTCAACAAGGCCGGTGTTTCTGGGAAATTAGGAGAAGAGACGAATACTGAAACCAATTTTAGCAATAACTATCATTAGATAAAATTATCAATGAATCTCCTGCTATAAATGATGCTCATTATGGTATACAGCATTACAATTATGCAGGGAAAAAAAAAAAGAGTTCTGATAACATTAGTAACATTTCTCTAATTGACAAACCTTTGTTCCAGCTATGATGGAAGCATTAAGAGGATGGACAGCGCATGCAGTAACTGCATCAGACAATGGAATAAATCGGTTTTGCTTGTTGATCCCAGATGCATTCTCTACATCCTCCCTACAACTTTGAAACAGCAATTAAAAGAGAACCAACTATAGGAAAGTTCCAGCCATGACACTTGCGAAGAAAATTAGTCTTAGAAACAGCAAGCAACTACTCATTGGAATAAGCATTTGTGCAAAACAATAGTTAACTAAAATTAATATCTAAGAAAAGGTGTTCAAGTTCTGGGTCAAACAAAGTACAAAGAAAGTAAATTTATATATGAATATTTAACCTTTTAACGCTTAGGGTATATGACCATATTTCTTTTTGAACAGAAGTAAGACTGTAAGCATTAGCATATTGGGAAGTCCTCTTAGGACAAGTCCCTTCCATAGGTTGAACACAATAGCTCTCTGTTGTAGAGAAGTATCATTTGGCCATGCATGGCACATTCAATTGGAGGAATTTTCTTACTTGAAGTTGACATGACTAGGAGAGCCACTATCTGGATAGAAATCTAGTAAATAAATGCCATTGTCAGATGATGATCCAACTACATAGATCTGCACCAAAAAATATCAGCATAAAGGGATGTCGGGGACTTTACTCCGTTCATATAGATTGAAGAAAAGTGCTGACTTAAACATCACAGAAATAAATGTAAACGTGAAAAAATTATTGCATGCCGCAGAATACAAGCAACAATCATGTAAATACCATAACCAAAGTAGCGAATCCTAGCATTTTTCAGTCACTGTAAACAATTTTGTTTCTCTTTTAGGTTTATAGGTAGTTCTTAGTTGCAGCACAACCTAACAAATATGATGTCCTTTGCAGGGTTCTCTCTTTTATTTGCAGGGTTCTCTCTTTTATTAAGATCTAGCCACTGGATACTGCCCTGTATTATCCTGTATTTTCCAATAGGATATGTACCTATATAAACAAGAACTGCATACTGGGTAAACAAGATGATAACAATAAAATGAAGAGATAAAAATTGAAATTCCTTACAGAGTTTGTAGGTAGCCACGACGGTTTTCTCAAACACAATGGATCAGCCAAATTGGACTCATTTCTACTCCCCAAATTTAGAAAAGGAAAAAAAACAAGAAACAAAATTAGCATCTTATGCTTCACGAGATCAATATCATACAACAAGGTTGGATTTAACTTACAACCAAGCCGGTGGAGGGCAATGAATATGTGTAACATCAAAATTAAATGTATCAAGAACACCTGACCTACATTAGTAGATGGGGCAAAAAAAAATAAGAAAAAAAAATCAAATATGAGTAGTTAAATCAAAATCTACAGCAAGTATTTAGCCAAATTATTCTAGGTATTATAGTGTTACTTAATATAGTTCTTGGCATCATGGTATCACTTCATAAATACTGAAAGCAGCTATTAGTTGATTTTTAGAACAATAAATAAAGCATATACACTCAACTTTTTATCTTTGTTCTTTTCAAAATAAAATAAAGCATATATACAGCTTGAAGAGCATGGTTTGTCACACTAGAGGTGATTGTCTCATAGCATTTAAATAGTAAAAGTTGGACTTTACAAGGGAATTCCTCTCCTGACTTACCAACCATCATCTAGGTGAAA
Organism: Parasponia andersonii; assembly: GCA_002914805.1. Taxonomy (NCBI): domain Eukaryota; kingdom Viridiplantae; phylum Streptophyta; class Magnoliopsida; order Rosales; family Cannabaceae; genus Trema; species Trema andersonii. Next base: position 410,364 of record JXTB01000054.1, read on the forward strand.
TGCTAGTTGGTGTGGGCAAGACGGATCAAGACCAATGGAGTGTATTTCTTTCGCAATTATATCAGACTGGGCCTGCAAAGCAAAACTTGCCATTAGATGCACTGTATTATAGTTGCCTTAGGAATGATAAGTTAATAAAATAAGTACATAAAATCATAACAGTGGAATATTTAATAATGGATAATCTCAAGTTACATATTAAAGAAGATACCTGGCTACTTGATTTATTACAAATATTTCCTTTGTAAAAACTTACAATGTTTAGCATATCACTATTGTATGATATGTTTATTCTTTTCAGTACACATGCAATCACTAGTATTGATGGCTTGAAATTCAAAGACAGAATATGATCATTTGGGCACCTTTTGAAATAAAATGTAGAATAAATTATCATGATACCTTCAATAGTCCAATCTTCTCTATGACTGATGCTAACTTTAATGATGTGAAGGGAGAATGAACAATCTGGATGAACGAAAAATCAGGTCTGTTACAGTCAACCACGAGAAATAAGCAACACCACATAAATAAATGCAAGGACAGATTGTTCTATCCCACAGCATTATGAACTTCCAAAATTTGAGTCACCAAATCATAAGACTAAGTCTATAATACTATTTCATCAAAAATATAAAACAAAATAAAATTTTAATGTTATGTATTACTCTTCAATATTATGAACCTCATGAAACCAAACCATGGGACTAATCCTCATGGGTGGAATAGAATTATATTGAGGAAAGAACAAGACCCACTCAATTCATGGCAGAAAGGGAGAAAACTTTTGATGTCACCTACCTCTAAAGGATACTGACTAGATAGTAACCTAAATAAATAAGAAAAGGTTACCATGAAAACATTAATCTAAGATTGATTTCATTTTATATAGCTGCATGTAATTATCCTTTCTCAAGCTCTTTCATGGTACTGATATTATTACAACATTTGGTGAATTTGTAGAGAACAAGGAAACACAAATTACTTCTTTATGACTACGAAAAGCAGATGATGATCTTCCTCCACGAAGATCCCACATATAAAGAACCCCGTCCTTATTGGCACCAAAAATAATCTGTGAGAAACAAAACAAGGAAAAGTCCTGTAACAACTCCATAAAACCCTGAACTTAAAATTTCAGGGTAAATAATTTAACTAAATGCGGTGAACTGTAGCAAGACAATCAATAAAACATAACAAACTTCTTTACACACCACATCAAAGACACAAAAGCACAATAATGATCCACACAAAAATTATATTTGCAACTGGAAACTTCTCATAAAATATAAAACAAAGATGTGGATCAAGACCTTACGTCATTACCTGGTTTTCCGGGTTTAGCTGAATGCTATTAAGGGTACTGCGAGAGTTAGTAGTAAGTTCAAGACAGGGATATGGACCGATTTTTCTGTCCCACACATTGATCACACCATGTGTATCGGATGCAAATAACCTATCAAAATTAAGCACAAAAGGAAAAGGAATATATTATCCAACTAGTTCAAGCACTTCACAAATAATACGAAAATAGTGCAATAATCATACAACAAGACCTATAAACTGTGAAAGCATACAAATTTGCAGAGTTTAGAGAAACCAAAAAACTACTACGAGATGGATCAAGTTTATGATTCTTGGACTTCATATTCTTATCAAACAATTACGTTTTAAACCAAAAAAAAAAAAAAAAGAAGTAATGAAAAGAAAGAATCACTCGAGAAAATACAAAAAAGGGAATCAACTGCAGTCCTACATCTAATTTTCCAACTATTGCTAAGTCACCAGTTATATGTTCATTTGTATGTTGATATGGAAAGATGGAAATACCCAACTTACCCAAGCGTTAAATTTGATTCAGTTTGTAACATTTACATACCTAGAACTAATTATTCTCCATATCTTTGATAAATGTTCCATTTTGGTAAATTTTACATTCAAATCAGGAGACAAACTGGTATTATTACCAACCTGGAATCATCATCGGAAGTAGAAGCTATATCTGAGAGGCCTTTACGAAAGTTTGAACCGTGGACAGAGACAGTAGGTCTTGTTCTTAACACCTGCACCATCAAAAAACAGAACAACTTATTATACACATAGGAAACCCACCAAATATTATGATATCAGAATTAAGAGGGAAAAAAAAAACATAGTAAAGCTGAACCAGTAACTAGTTCAGTAAGAATTGTCAAATACTTCAAAAGTGCCAAACGTGCTGAGAGATAAATTCATAAATGTTGTGGCTAGTATAATTCATAACCAAAGAATCAATGTTAGTGTGGTGTATGTGGACTTGTTTTTACCACAAAGATTCTGGAAACAAAGGAGTAGAGACATTTGGGAGAAAGAATTAGCTGTTGTACAATAGAAAGTTAATGTCATGACTCATGAGATTGAATGCAAAGGAAGCAAATTAATACATACACTTCCCAAGAGTGCTACAGTCTCAACATACATATGTTGAAGATGAAAAGAGAAACTTACTTGGGACGGTTCAGAAGAGATGTAACCGATATCAAATATGAGTAGTTCATTACTTTTCATGGAACTGCAAACAACCTAAACCACATAAATGAGGTATGTATTAAAGAAATAAAACAAAACAGCCAGAGGGAAAAAAAAAATAAAAATTGGAGGACATTTAACCAACAAAACAAGATTCACTCACACCAGCAATTTCATCAAACAATATGATTAGTGTTTTCAACACTAGCAGAAAGACAATATTACGAATCTTTGCTTTTCCAGATAGCATTAATAAGAGGAAAGGCACTGATTCTAACCCGATCCTGAAAATCACTAGGTCCAAACCACATAACAACATTCATATATGAAAGCACCAAAGCAGGTAAATCACTAAATCTCTGTGCTCAATTATGTCCAACAAGGAGTAATGGGCTCCTATGTAATCATTTAACAGAAAAAATAAAAAATAAAAAAAAGTGTCCCTATCATCAATGGCAGAAAAACTTTTGTGCACCACACAAAACTTAGTACTCGGGAACTAGGGAACATAAGTGGTTAAAGGTGCATCCATGAATTGATAGATCCACAAATGGTAGTCAATTAATCACCTATAGTCTCTGTAACCCATATGAACAAAAGCGTACAAAAGTGTCACTCAATCCAAACCTCATCTTGGTTGGCAAGATTCCACCGGACGAAGTCAAGTTGTTGATGTCTAGAAAGGTGCAGCACTAGCTTATTCGCTTCCCCCTCGGCGCCTAACAGGAAAATGGGGGTTAAAAAAGAGCTAAAACCCATGTTTTGATGAATGCAAACATTCGTAACACCTTTTTGGAGGACTTACATGGTGAAGATTGGCTACTTTGGCAATAAAGAGTCTCATAATCATGCACTGTTAAGCACCCTGATTTCGTCACAGACACCAGGTATATTCCCTAAAAACAAAATGTACATAGGAGAACAAACAACACTGAGTTTCAACTTTCAAAGTGTTCATGAGAAAAGCTCTAATTCGGAGACTATAATAAACTGCACTTCACCTTCTTGTCAAAGTCCAGAGCAGAAATACCCTCCCTAGAAGAAATCATAAAATAAAAATCCATTAGCAATATTCCTAAAATAAACAAAAAGTAAAAATAAATAAATAAGCAAGCAGTATTAGAGAGTACTGACTTTTTAACGAGCGCTTGCCCGTGACTATACCCGGCGTTCGCAACTCGATTTATCTGCAGAATTATATATACTTTGTAAGTACATAAAGATGTCGAATTAATTAAATTAAAAACAAAAAAATTTTATTTTGGTGATGATGAATACATGGGTTTGACAAGGTAGGCCATCAACTTGATACAAATGCGGGAAAGCCCCAACCTATTTTCATTATCCAAAAAAAAATCTCGAAATTAGACATCCAAGAAATGAAAAATCGCAAAAATTAAGAAAATTGGAGGTTGAAGAAGGGTCGAGGCACCTCAGAGTAAGATCGCATGAGTAAATGAGAGACCGAATGGCGGTATTTGGGCTCAAATCTCCCTTTCAATTCGATGAGATTCCGACTCCATTGATGCCTGAAAACAATTCCACTAGGTTTCAGTTCAAATTAAAATTAAAATTAAATTAATAATTTCTTCGTTTAAAGACGATGAAAGCGAATTATGAGATTTACCTCTTAACTGACTTAGGCTTTTCCAGTGAAGCTTCCACAGGAACTAAGTATTTCTCCATTAAAATGAAGATACATACAAACCCACTAAACCCGCATACAAAGAAAAGAATAGACCCCAAAGTCCAGACCTATTTTTTCGTTGGGTGGAATCTAATAAATACTTGCTTTCCATTTTCCCGCCAATTTTCTTTTCTAATGTGCGCCGGTCTAAATAGATCAGATTGGGCTGGGCCGGCTGGTTTTAGGCCTTAGACTAAACTAAAAGATGTCGCACCGGGTCAATACATTATACACCCAAACCCTATTGTTTCCGTTAATATTAATTAAAGCTTAATGAAAACTAGCAGCCAGCAAAAGAAAAAATTAATAATAATGTAAGCCAAAAAGGCGCATATAATCCAGTAATATTGATAGACACAAAATCTTAGCCATTAATATCAATTTCCCACAAGATGTACAAGATCTATTACCCAAAATAAGTTCAAGAGACAGACACAGATCTTAACAAAAGGCGCTACATATATATATATATATATATATATATATATATATATATATATATATATATATCAAATTCAAAGCGGATCACATTATATTAGACCCTCTTAAGCCCTCTCGCCTCTAATCCTACGGGCGAGCTGGATATCCTTAGGCATGATGGTGACCCTCTTGGCGTGGATGGCGCAGAGGTTGGTGTCCTCGAAGAGACCCACCAAGTAAGCCTCCGCGGCCTCTTGGAGAGCCGCCACGGCGCTCGACTGGAACCGAAGGTCGGTCTTGAAGTCCTGGGCGATCTCCCTCACCAGCCTCTGGAATGGGAGCTTTCGGATCAGGAGCTCCGTGCTCTTCTGGTACTTCCTGATCTCTCTCAGAGCCACCGTTCCCGGCCTGAAACGATGCGGCTTCTTCACTCCTCCGGTCGCCGGAGCCGACTTCCTCGCCGCCTTCGTCGCCAGCTGCTTCCTCGGAGCCTTTCCTCCGGTGGACTTCCTGGCTGTCTGCTTGGTACGCGCCATTTCGAAGTGGAAAGATGAGGAAGAAGGAATGGAATGTTTTGAAAATTGTTTGTTTCCTGAGAAAACTGGCCAAGAAAGTTGGATGCGATGAATATTTGGAGGGTTTTGGAGGTTCATTTATAGGGGTGGGTCTTGGGGAGGGACGATGTGGCGGAGCCGCGAAAATTCGAAGTTATGCGCCTTTCTTTTTTTTAAAAGAGAGTTTCGAAATGAGCGATTGTCAGCCGTTGATAACAGAAAATAATGGACGGTCAGATAGGAGAATCAGACGCGGATTGCGATCCGTGTCTTTCTTACGCGACCAATGAGCTCTTTCGTTTTTCACAAGAGCTTTTGCTTTGGAATTCGCGCTTTTTTCGTTTTTTTTTGTTGTTGTTAATTTCCCATGAGAATTTTGGCTCATAAACTTCGTTTTTTTCAAATATTATAGCAAAAAGTAAAATATTATATATTAAATATAAAAATTATATGCTAAATATATTAATTAAAATTGATAAATAAATATAATTGCTAATTTAATATATTTTTTTAATCATTAGATTATCGTGTAATAGTGATTTAAAAGTTATAATGGGATGCATAAAAAAATTTGTATCGTTAATATTATTTTTCTCTTTTATTTTTTAATATAAAAAAAATATGTATGATAAATTTTTATTAATCAAAACGATACTTTTGTATAAGTAAAAAAAAATACCTACTAGATTAATGTCCAATAAGTATATATAATAAGTGTAAAAATATATAACTTTAGACATTTAACTATAAAATTTAAAAAATAGACATTTATTTAATCAAATTTAAAATATTAATTATCAACCCAAAATTTTTTTGGCCCATTTTAATTAAATGTCCGTTTTTCAAATATTATAATAAAGTATCTCGTATATATGTTTTTATACCAAATGTAAAATATTATATACCAAATATAAAAATATATATATTAAGTATGTTAACTGAAAATTAATTGAAAAATATTTATAATGTGTAAAAATAAATATTTAACTATAAAATTTAAAAAATAAACATAAACTTAATCCAATATAAAATATTCGTCGTTTACCTGACCTAAGTTACTCTTTGTATTACTCTTTGTAGGCAAATGATCGGATGAGATCTGATGGGCTTGCATATTTCAGCCCATGGACCTGATGCAATCAAAAGCATGATTTGAAGGATTTTAGAGGAAAATTTATACGGCATTGAGGTCACCGAGGAGATGTTTGGATTCACTTTAAATTTTTTGTCTAAATAAATTGAAAATAAAAATAAAAATTTTATTTTAGTTTTCAATTTTAAAAAACAAAAAATATGTTTGGTAAATTTTATTTCATTGCTTATTTTCAAAAACAAAAAAGTGCAAATAGTAAGTGAAAAATCTTATAACCTTGTATTTGTATATATATAACATATACGTATGTGTATATAAATATTTGTATGTTTTTTTGTATTTAAAATTTGTTTTAAAAAAATAAATATACTAGAAATTTTTTGTTACCACTTTTTTGAAATTTTTGGTAACAATTTTTAAAAATAAAAACAAAGTTGCTAAGCAAACTTCCAAAAAAAATTTCTATTCTTTTGTTTGAAAAAAAAAAACAGAAAACGAAAGTGAATCCAAACAAGGTCTAAAGTGTTACAAGATAAATTTAGAAAATAAATAATATAAAAAATTGAAGGCAAATCATTTAAAGTTATGAAATTTTATAGTATTTAAATTATCTTCACCCAAATAGCTTGTACAATTAAATACTCTAATAAACAATTCTATTAATAAAAATCAATTTTATGAATAATATCCATATACACTTTCTTTTATTTTTTATTACATAATTTATATATAATAACTAGGATTCGAATCCTATTTTCACACGTTCTCGAGAATCCTAGACCAAATTAACAAATTTAACGTCGTATAGTCACATATTTGATTATTGCTTCATTGTTCATCTAAAAGGGGAAAAAAAAAATGGAAAGGGAATGATTTAACAATCAAGCCATATGTGACTATACGATGTCTACGGTTCTTCAACTCATTTGATAATTGTTTTTTTTTTTTTTTGGCTTGGGGAGTGCGATTTTTATCATTGAAACCGCAAGTATCGAAGAATATTTGTGCGAAAACATTGTTACTCATTCATATTTTTTGTTAAGAGTAAATGAGAAAATCTTTATTTGAAAAATAATCTCCCTAACACAACAAATCTGATCCAAAAAAATAAAAATAAAAGGAAAAAGAAAAAGTAGGGCATACTTTGTTCAAGTTGTGGGAAAATTAATCAACCAAACGTCCACGACTAAGAAATTTAACCATGAAAAGGGATTCCAAAATTGGACGAAGAACAACTACTTACAAAAATTAGGGGTTCAAAATCTTTTGCACAATCAATACAATCCAATCTGCAAATTGTGAATATTTGCATATATGTGGATTTATTGGATTGAGTTTTTTAAGTCCATACTCCTAAGTATAGGATATATATATATAAAATTTCCCGTAGTTTAAGATGTAAAATTTTATTATACAACTTCTTATGTATGATGATACTTTTTAAAATACACAAATTCTTAAATTTGTGCTAAAAATAAATAATGCAGTATAAAACACCAACATAGAGCATAAAGCTCGTACTTATATATAAGGTATACTTATTCGTAGATTAAGTGAGATTAGTTAAAAGATTTTATGTAGATTTAAATAGATACAACTTTTAGAATCTTTGTAGATCCACTGTAATATACTAAAAAATGCACATTAAATTGGATGAACACGTTAACAAAAACAATGGATTTCATAATTTTAATTAGTACATTCAGAAACATCCAACATAATTAATGTCCATCCATGCTACGTTCCTACCATCGGATCTTAATTGCACGATACACATTTAATACTGCAATATTGCATCAATATTATAAAACTTCATTACCATGCCATATAAGTTCCCACGGTTCATAACCTACATGAAAAAATCTAGACACCTTGTTTGGTCAAGGTTGCAGTGTTTATTTATCTGAGTCGGGAGTGAACTTTTACCAAATAGGACACTAATTAATATCAAACTGGATCAAATAAAATTTGTTCTAAATTTTAAGTGTTTGTTACTAAAACCGCATTTCACTAAAATAATTCTTAGATTTGTCTACTTTTATCCTTAATGTTTAATGGACTCATATTCACATTCTTTGTTTTTTGAAAGGTTAACGATTGTAATCACATTTTTCTTTACGTACTGCCATCTTGGAAGTACAAGTCTTTGGATTGCATAGAATATTAATCATATATATATATATATATATATATATATATATATGTTGGAGGTAATTTCCTGCAAACCAATCAAAGAACAACAATAATAGCTAAACATGGTAAAAAAACTAACGTGTCGTGATAATATACCTAAAATGGCAGCAAATTCGATCATAAGTTGAGCAACTTAAGGAAAGCCAAGTCAATTGATTACTTGGAAGAAGAGCAATCCCCTGGAAGTCAAATGACCCGGTCAGACTCTAAGAGACCGACCATGTCTGTAAGATTTGGAGGCTAGGTACTAATCTTGTTTTATAATTCATATGGACATGTTGAGCACTTTTGAAAGATAAACGGTCTAATCAGAGTACCAAAAAAACCAAATCTATAAATGTGAAGACCAACATCTGGTTGAAATTTACAGTTTGCGTTGACTAGCTAAACATCCGTAGTGGAAGACCAACAATGAATAATCAGAGAAACAATGAATAATCGGAGAAACCAGCCGACCAATGAGTGACAACGTGGTTCCAACCAAGAAACAAAATGAAGTACTGATCAAATTGCGGAGAGGTCAACACATGGACTAAGCCCATGCTATTTTTTGAACAAGTGGGTAGGTGGATTCCTTCTTAATTTTTGGACACCTAAACATTGATTCCGGATTTTTAGGGACCACCAAGTTATTATAAATAGTCTCATATTTACTTGAAAGAGAAAAAAATAAGCTACCATGAATCTTCAAAAACTTATTTGTTATTTTGTCTTTTCTCTTTGTACAGCCTCTTTACTATTCATTTGAGTACTTTGTTGAATATATCACTAATTACCTTTTCGTTCATAAAATTTGACAAGTACTACACAGATACTACCACCCTATTAGTTAGTGAAAAGTCTATTTATATATATATTTTTAAAATTGTATGAATCACGTCTATATCAAATATGAATTTTGGTTTTCTTTGAGAAATAATCACTCAAAAGTACGTGACACATTTTGATTCACGGACCAAAATCCACACAAATAATATATATGTTAAACATGAGAGTACACGATAGTAATCTAAAAATGGTGGCACATTTGCCATTCGGTGCCTTTCTTCCATTTGTTTCTACATTATTTACAAAAACTTTTAAGGGTGAGGAATTTAAAGTAGGTACCTATAAATGGACGAAATTTTCAACCAAATAATGATTGTTACCAAATTAAGGGTGCACGATTCTGAGCTGCTTCTATAAGACTAATAAAAAAGAATCTAGCGAGTCAAAATGTATTTCATAATCCATAAAGAGTGAAGAAAAATTTACCATATGTTGTTTCCGTGTTCCTAATCCTTGCATATACAAACCCACATGAGAAGTGGGCCGGAGCATGATTAACATCTAATTTTTTTTGTTGATGCTGTAGCATTGTCGAGTAAACAGTACTATAACCTTTTATTTCTTAGATCTCTACAACAAAGCTCTTGACAGGAGCAACTATTACCGCTAAAAATTTCTCCATGCATAACAATCAAAGAAAAAGAAAGCATCTGTTAAGAACAAAACTTAAACCCAATTGCTAGAAAGAGCAAAATCATGGAACCTAAAGGAGAGCTCCCCTGCCGTATCGCGAGCGAGCCTTTGCTCTGGCCTATTACTGACTCCGCCACCATCATGAACTTCAGGAGGCAGAGGCAGTACTTGGTTCTCACTTGGTTGGCGTGCTAGCTGAACTTCAGGCGGCAATGGCAGGACAGGTGGTGGGGAAGCAGCAGCCCTTACTCTGGCCTGGTTTACACTTGTTGACATTAACGCTCTGTCCCACAGAAAGACATGTACGAAGATAGGAACCTTGGCGTGCCGGTGCAAGGATAGCTTCTGGCTGAGTGAGACTGTGTCGAAGCATCGAACTGCTCCTGTTGAAGAAACCATCCATGGAAGGACTTTCTGGTTTGATACTCTTGATACAACCAGCCGCCTAGACGTATTCATTCCTTCTCTGTACAGATCTCTGAGCCCTGATCGGCTTGAAGGCACATTGTCATCGCCATCGATAACTGATGAGACGTAAATAAATCCCTGTCAATTACAAGGAGATGCAATAAGCAAGCCTGTTTTGACGAAATGGATACTATCTACTTACTAGAGAATGTGGTCAGGAGTTGGATAGAAAATTAGACCTCTTCAGTTCGGCTTATGGCAAATCCAAGTTTGGTATCTCCTTCTTCGATCTTTATTTCGATACCAATCTCTTCTCCCAGAGGTGCATACCATAGGCGAACTGCTCGGACAACACCGATGTCTACCCCATGATAATCTTCAAAACCGTATAAACTTTCATTGGCAAGGTTTGCCAGATCTGACAACGACCCAGCATTCACAGTGGAAGAAGCTGTCTCTCCTGAGATCTGTTGTACCAAAAACAGAGATCACCACTAATTCAAATCTTAATTTAGCGCTCATATACGGTAACTATTGCCTATAAAAGTTTTAGGAAAAGGGTTAAAAAAATTAATGATTATAGAGTTACCTTGGTAAGCAGGGATTCAGTCTGTATGTTCATGAAGACAACTGGAACCCCAGATGCCTGAGACGCATTGAGCCAAGCATGTGCTCTAGCAAGAGTGTCCTCAAGGTCATTGTAGCGAGAAGCAGCTCGATCCGAAGATTTTGGAAGTAGAAGTAGAGAGAAAAAGGAGCTAGAGTTGGGAACCGCTAGCAACTCCTGCATCCTTCTCTCCCATGGATACGAAACATATCCGTCTTGTAGTCGAGTTCTAGTTAAGGCACTAACCATCCTGGCACTCCTTGAAGCTACAAATCATATACATCTCATATTTCAGACATCTTCATGAGAAAATTGACCAAAAGACGGCCCAAATTATAATTTTTTTTTTTTTAAAAAAAAGAGTAAAACGCAATTCAATTTGATCCATTCCAAGATTTCATATACTTACATTTCATCTATCAAATAACTTCTACTATAGAAACCTGTTGACCTTCTTTTTTTTTTTTTTGGGGGTAGAGCTTGATCAACCTAGTAAATGTACGGTATCCTTACATGTTGAAACATGCAATGGGGTACGTGTGAAATCATGTGAATTCAACTAAGGTTGCCATGTTTCCATTGAAAGAAAAAGAGACGACGTGTCGCGTACGAGAAGACCAACAAAAGGGATCAGTTCTCACAAAAGCAAGCCACGAGTGACATGCTTTTTTGTAGACTACATAAAGGTGGTGCCCCTTTCAGATTAATCGCATACACGTTCTTGACACTAATATTTACCGAAAAAAAAAGTGAAAATAGTAATGTAGATCTAGGATTCAGTTCAAAAATCCCAAGTGGGCCAATCACAAGCTATTTTGGAAAAGTCAAAAGATTCTCATCAGTGTTTCATGAATAATATACTTGACCAATGAAACCCCATTTGGATTTATTTAATCTACAAGTACATCAAGGGGAAAAAAAATTAAAATTAAAAATGAAAACTTAATAAGAATAATTATTGGGAAAAAGACAGCTCTTGAAAAATATTGCGTTGAACATTTTAGTGAAAGGGTAACGAAGAAAGGAGGAGAAACTTGGCCAAAACTAAAGTCAACAAATGACCCCAAAGTTGCAGCCACATGGACTTTAGTTAGGTCCTCAACCCACCCAATCCAATACAAAAGAAAATTCCCTCCCTAGTTGCAATGTATTTACTTATCAAAAATGAAAAATGTAGAGAAGACTCTGACGACATAAATCATCGATATGTATTCTAGATTGGAATATAGTCATTTATATTTTGATATTTTATTCCGTTTATACTTTTTATTTTAGTTATTATCGATATTAATTTTTAGATTTAATATTTATTAATTTAGAGGAGTTAATTCATGATTTAATAAACTTATTTAAACAAATGCTAACGCGAGATTAATCTCAAAATCGTACAGAAGCAACGAACGAGAACTGGGCAATAAAAAAGATATTATAGTGGTGATAATGACGATAACATCCTCACGCGTGTGAATGACAGACACGTGTTGTGTTACCAAGGAAAGGTCAAAGGGAGCTGAGCTGACCTTGGAGTTGAAAGCAATCGGACTCGGTCCGATCCAAGAACCCGACTGCGTAGTTCGGGTCATCGATGGCCCTGAGCATGTACTGCTTCCTCCCGGCCAAGTCGTTGGGGACGATGCAGGCCTGCAACTCGGTGACCTCGTCGGGGCCCCGGCGAACCCGGACGAGGATGGAGGTGTCCTGGGCCCGAAACGAGCTGTGCAGGATCTTCTGGACCCCACTGCGGCCGTTCTTGAAGGGGGATTTGACGGTGATGGAGGTCCCGATTCGGAGCTCTTCGACTATGTCGCCGGTCTGGAGCATGTCCCCGGTCCACTCATCGGCCTTGGAGCTCCCTTTCAGGCACTCGATCGACAGAACCGTCGGCGACTTCGAGTCTCTGCTTGGTGAGTCTGAGTTGGGCTGTGATCGCTCCATGGTCATTTTTTACTTTGTACCACTGCAATATATCAAATAATATTACATGATCTTAATTTATATATATATATATAAATATGGGCGTTGTAGAAAAAAAGAGAGAGAGAGGGGAAGGAATTACTTACTGTTACTGGGGAACATTGGTTTCAATTTTATGTGCAAAAATAATTAAGGTCTTCAGTTCAAGTAGTCGGCCTGAGTTTGGGTTTTAGAGACAAAAGATTAAAGAGCGGAGAGACAGAGAGAGATGTGAAAGGGTTTAGCCGCGAGAAGTACAAGATTACAAGAGAGAGAGAGAGAGAGAGAATAGGAAAAGGAAGAAAAGGAAGGTGATGGGGTTTAAATTTCAAAGGGTTGGGTATAATAAGATTTCACCAGGTTGGAGGGATGGAGACGAAGTCAATAAACAAATTTTTTTTTTTTATTAATATGGTTTTTTTAATTATGAATTTTTGTTTCTGAGAAATTTTGTTTGGTCTTTCTAGAAAATAATATTTATTTTGTAAACGTAAATAAGTAAGTATATACTTTAGGTGATTTAATGTAAATAAAGAATGATGTAATTATGGCGATGTTGAAACAAGATTAGGATATTTTGGATGGCTTTTTGCGACCCAATACTTCTCCCCTTTCTTTCTCTCTCTCCCTCCAATTCGTACATGATATCATTGGACTTTTCAAGCATGACATCATCAAATTATTTGGAAATCCTACAATGGGAGGGAGAGAGTTATGACAAGTAGCTTTAAAAATTTTTTTTAAAAAAAAAACATTTTCTTGGAAATTTTATAGGAATACTATACCATAGTTAACGGTATTCTGTTTGTTCAGACAGAAAAATAAATAAATAAATAGATAAATATTTTTCCCTGAAAATAAAATGACACTTCCCAATAAATAACCTAATTATATTTATAATAATAATTACAAATATTCTGTTTGGTTTTATTTTTTTATTTTTATTTTCTTTCATAAAGGGGTCATCAATTTAGTGTTGACTATAAATAATATTTAAGTTTTTCTTATTAGAAAATAGGCATTTCCTTAAATTGACTGCTCGTAGCTTTTAATTTCAAAATTAATAACGATAACTCAATTAATCAGATACATAATTGCTTCAATTAGAGTATATTCTTGCTACGTTTCGAGCAAAAAAAAAAAAAAAGAGAATATATATATTCTTGACTTGAATATTACTAAAGGTTGACTTTCAGAATAATTCATCAACTATAGGACTTGTTCAACTTACTATACGAATGTGTAAAATTTGCTTCCATTAAACTATTGCTTGGCCTCGTAACATCTAGGAAAAGAAAGAATGAAAGAGCTAATCCCAATCTGATTCGATTGATTAATAAATAAGGGTTCAATATGCATATGTGAGTATGAAGTTTGGCATCATTCCCATTTTAGACCATGAAGTTTCTTTTGTATTGTGTATAATTTCTAAATTTGCATTTCTATCTTTTAATTTTGTCATTTTGTCAAAAGCCCACAAAAATCGAAGGTTTATCGTTGAGTTACATAAATATTTAAAGCCAAAATTTTGATGTATATATACTACAATTCTGATGATACCTATCTTCAACATCATAAACTTTCTTAAATATCTTGTTCCAACTTAAGATTTACCAACCAAAGATTAGGCTCCACTAAACATTACACAAAGGGTTTGTTTGGCAACACCAATATTTTAAGATGTCATAGATGGATATTATTTGAAAAATTCTTTATCATCCATTCATTTTTTTATTTTATAGGACTTTATCATCCATTCTACTTTTAAAAAAAAAACAAAAACAAAAATATCGTCTAGTCAATTAAGAGTCATTCGAGCTTAAAATGGTGGATGGGCACTTGTAGATTAAGACAACTTTATCATCCATAGTTGGAATTTGGAAACGAGATGGTGGTTCAGGAAATGACAAGCATAGTTAACTATGCTATAGTCTAATTAATGTAGAAGCTTCAAACAGCCGACTAAAATGAAAAATGATGTTTCAAGCATTTCTATTCAAGAGAATGAACTAAACGAGCCAATCACTTTCCACATATTTGACTTTTGGACGTATGCTGAGGTTTTGTCAATAATAAATTTGAAAAAATTGTAAGACGTGGCTTGTGTGAAAATGGTTAATCAATCAAAGCAAATAAAGAGACAAGAATTTTATAGTGGTTCAGCCCCAAAAAAGATGAACCTACGTCTACTGTTTTTTACTATTCTCTGGAGAATTATAAGAGTTTTGTTAAGTTTCAAGGCTGAAATTCCAAGAGCTCAAAATTACAGTGTGTTGTCCGGAAAGAAGAAGTAAGAGTCTAAAAAGTTTCCAAAAGATCTAAAAAATCAAAGATCCCTTACAACTGTATTGAACTCCATTTATATAGGTGAGGATAATTCAATGTTTCTCAATTGTGAGAATGAGTAACTGTATAATCAGAAAATACAATTTGAGTAACAATATAACTAGGTAATAACTTAAATGAGATGACTGGTCGATCTTTAAAGAGAAACTTTTATTTCCCTTTCTTTGTAGGTTACCCGTTTGACGAATCTTAGTCTAGTTTCATTTTCATTCTGGTCGCACATAACTCGTTCAGAGGAGATCGTACTAACTTATGTGGTAGAGGTCGCACTTAACTCTTTCGGAGGAGGTCACACTTAATCTTACTCATGCGACCTGACACGTCCACTTGGTCAACTTTTCCTTTTTTTGCATTGACCAACATATAGGTTTTTAGACCGTACAACAATTGCCCTCTAGCTCCATTAGTTCTTTAAGAAAAAATAGAGCTTCCTTTTACTATAAGTGCGAGCTTAAAAAATGCGATGTCATGACCTAGACTTGAGATCTTTGAAGAGTCGCCAGATCTCAAATCTCACCTTTTCAGGATCACGCACACCTTTTTCTGACAGACGAAACCACGTGTCACCTTTTCTAAGAAGAATAGCAAAACTCAAGGAGACTTTTCCGTTTTTTTTTTTAGCAGACACAATGATAGCGATGACGCCAGCTGTTGTCTTAAATCGAGTCGTTTCAAATTTTGAAAAGGTACTGATTTAATCTCGAAAAATCAAATCCTGCGTGAACTTTGGCCTTTAGATCTAAAAATTAAATACCTTGATCTACGGCTGTGATTTGACGATACTCGAGATATACATATCGAAAACTAATCCGTCTCCTCTTCAAAAACAAAAACAAAAACCCTATCGTCTGTTATTTCTCTCTCTCGAAACCCGAAGCATTCACAAAGTAATCCTTTTGGCGTCGTCTTGTTCTTCAGCTCGTACAATTTTCAGCCTCTTCTCTGACGAAGCTATCACTGCAATCCTTCGGACTACATCTCGATCCCTCTGTCTTCGAAGAAAGGTTAGTATATATCCTCTCTCTCTTATTGTTCCGTCTGTCCAGAAAACTCATTTACTAATTTTGTTTCTAGAAATTGAAACCAATTGTAGAGCCTAAATGTCTTGAATAAAAACCCGTCCCACACTCGGATGGACTGAAATGAGAATTTTTCAGATCCCTTTCGTTAGTTTATAGAATACTCTCTTTTAGATGACTGACAGAGATGAACTCGTAAAAGAGTTTTTAAGGTCTGAAACTTTATTTATATTTATATTTTTTTGACGAATTGCTCGAACAATTTTTATGAATTCTTAGACCGATTAGAAAAAAAAATCCGATAAGTAACCTGTTGACGCAATCCTAGGATGACCTCCCAAAACTGCTCGCATATAGCTAAGTTCCCTGATGCTCGCATAGGACTAAACCTATCCACATTTCTTTTCAGATGTCTAGTAGTGAGGATTTTAGGAAAGGGAATGTATTCTCAGGAGAATCTTCTAATTCTAGTGTTAGCTCCATAAACCTCGAAGATTATCTTGAGCCAGAACCCGAAGTAGAGATAACCGGTGTCAGGCAAAACAGTCCTTGCATAGGTGACCTCTCCCAGGACCAGTGGCCTCGGCATATCAAGAATGCCCCTGCATTCGCAACGGGTTATCAATATGTTGAGGGGAATTAGTCATGTACCAATATAAGGACGAACTGCACCATGAACAGGCTCAGTAAGATCGTGTGCAAGTACAGGATCGCCATCCCTCTTCGCCTTCCCATAGAGTTCAATCGACCACACACACTACCTCACGGAATTGCCTCATTCTTTGAAGCAGTTTTCAAATGCGGTGTCCACCTCCCACTTCATCCATACATAAAATTAATCATCGATTACTATAAGGTCGTCCATTTCCAATTAACTCCAAATACATATAGATATATGGTAGGACTGTACATACTTTACCATAAATTAGGTTTAGAAACCCCCAATCCTGAAGAGTTCGCCTGGTTTTACCAAGTGAAATCAAACCCATCAAACTTCGGCTTCTTCTATGCGAGTAAGTGATCGAACCAAGCCATAAAAACTATCTACGGGATTCGCAACAATATGGACAAATGAAAAAATCCATTTTTCCACTTTGATTACGCAGATAACGGCTTCTTTCAGAACCCTGGTAGGTAACTTTCAGCTTATTGCCTTCTCTTCATAAGTATATTATTCTGATCGCACTCGTATATCATCGCAGATAATAGGGAACGGCCTGGACTCTCCAAAGAACAGCTTGCAAAGGTGTACAGAATAAACGACCTTCCGATTGAAGAATTCGATTAGAAGAAGCTTAGGACGTCAAGAACTTAGTCACTTGCGGTCTGCTTCCAAGGGGAGCCACTTTCCCAGATTCCACTGTCCGTTCGACCAGACCCTCGAGCTCGAAGAAAAAGAAGCCGAGGAAGTAGAAGGAAAAGAGTGCCTCATCTTCCAAACCTAGGAAGCAAAAAGCACATGCCACCCCTACAACCTCGGAACCATCATCTCCAGAAGCCGCATCACCACCAGTTTCTCAACAGCAAGAAGGTAATTATTTTTTCCTTCTTTTTCCTTATCATCGAATTATATCACCTCGCATGCTGACTCACATATCTGTACAGAAATGGTTATCGGTAGCAGACTACGAGCACTGCCTTCCACTCTGGGGTCAATGGCAAAGTCCAAGACGCCAGAGAGTACACATCCATCAACGCCAAAAGGGAAAGAGAAGGTTGATACTTCCAAGAAACAAAAAGTTACATTCGAGGATATCCCGATAAGCTCGCCTCCTCCTTAGCCTCAAACTGCGAGCCATCCTGATCCATCCAAGGAGACTGCCACTTTTTTGGAACTGAACCATGTTGATAAAGACGAAGAGTTTTTCATACTCCTTAACCAATTGCTGGAGAAGGCTGGTATGAGTGCAGCCTTCATTGATCGCTTCACTTCTGAAGATGGCTGGATGAGGACGAAGCGACGATCAGCTAAGGTTGCCTTCGGTTCTGTGATGAAGATGTTGGCAAATGTAAGCATCTTTTATTTTCCCTCTTCAACGTATTTTTTCCTGGTATTGATGTGTTATATTTTCAGACCGCTGCAGCTACTGTCCTGATGCATGACCCAGTCCTTAAGTGTTTGGAAAAGGCCAAAAAAAGTCGAAGAGATAACCCAAGCATTCGAGGACTCGGAGAAGGCTCGAGAGGAGGAGAGAAAAGCCTTTGACTTAGAGAGGCAACAGCTGTTCAAAGGTCTGGCCAATGAGAAGTTTGAAAAGAAGAAGCTCGAGGAGAAAATTAAAGAGCTTGAAAAGACTATCTCCGAGCATCCGGATCGTATGAAGGAGCGACAACAGAGGCGGCTCACAAGGCTATTGAAGAGTTCAAGACTACTGAAGTCAAGGAGCTCGAAGAAAAAGCCAATGACATCGCGTCGTCAACTATTATATATAACATCTTCTGCGAGTTTCCGGACTTCGACTTTTCCATTCTTGGCGAAGACATGGTCGAGCTTGTCTGGAGTTGGAGGGAAGTGGAAGCTACCAAAACTGGAGATGGTGGAGCGAGCACGTCTTCATAAAAATTGTGTTCTTTTATTTTTTAACTTCAGAACAATATGGGCTTGGTTCCCTTCTTATTTGTATTTCTTTGCTTGTATACAGGTGCGACCTTTTTTTTTTTAATGAATGCTTTCCTGTCAGATATTTATTCATGCAAAACAATCAAAACACTACGTTGTAATATAGAAGATAATTAATTTAACCAAGTAATCAATCACTAGGTGACTGATCGGTACGCTATTGCGATTCGAATCCAACACACTTAAAATGGTTGTGTTAGGATAGATTAGGTCACTTAAGAAAATAGCAAGTATGAGTGATACAAACTCAATACTGTTTTTCAAAAGTTCCATGGAAAAATATAAATATAGAAATATATCACATCGAACAATGAACGTTTTGCTTAGTTACTTTGTTGTTCGAGGAGGGAAATTGCGTAATACGACATGCTAAGGCATGAAGCGAGGAGAAAATCCTAAGATTTTAAGAAATTTTAGATTTTTAGGATTTGTAGCAATCTAACATTCCAACTCCTCTAAATGGACGTTTTGCATAGTCCCTTAGAAAGCGAGTAGGAGATAATATTCTGATCTTACTGCTTCCCGAGATTTATGGTATTCGAAGACTACCATAAAACTATAAAAGATGAACCAAATTGCATAATCGAAGAGAAGACATCCTTATTGATTAATGCGATGAATGTCGAATAACAAATGACGAACAATGAATGACGAATTCAAGTAGATATCTTTATTGACGAATGATGAATACAAGATGTCCCACGAATGACGAATACAAGATGGCCTCCAAGTTATTGAAAATATATGAAAATTTACTGATAATAGCGATGAAGTTATTCTGCATTCCAGGCATGCTCGATTTTTTGTCCGCCAGTGCGAGCTAACTTATATATCCCAGGTCGAATAACGACATCAATAACATACAGTCCTTCCCAAGAGGGTCCAAATACACCAGCACCGTACTTTTTATTATTAGATAGGACTTGCCGAAGAACAAGGTCACCAACTTCAAATCCTCTTCTTCTGACTTTAGAGTTATAATATCGAGTAGTACGCTGTTGATATGATGTGATTCGAAGCTAAGACTGCTCGCGCCTTTCTTCTAAAAGATCGAGCTCAATCCTCATTAGTGTTTTGTTGCGATCTTGCTCATAGGTTGATCGTCATAGAGAGCTCGCACCAATTTCAATCGGAACCATTGCTTCATATCCGTAAGCTAAAGAGAATGGACTTTCTCCGGTAGTGGTTCATTGAGTGGTGCGATAAACCCATAAAACTTTAGGGAGTACTTTTGGCCAAGCTCCTTTATGCTCTTCCAACTTCGTCTTTATATTGTGTTTAAATATTTTATTTATCGCTTCGACCTGTCCATTGGCTTGTGAATGAACAACAGCGGAGAAATTCTTCTTGATGCCTAAGTTGTTGCAGAAGTTACGGAACTCATCGCAGTCAAATTATTTTCCATTATCAGAAATTATGGTATGTGGTATACCATAACGACAGATTATAGATTTGTAAACAAAATCTATCATCTTTTTTGTGGAAATAGTACTCAAGGCTTCAGCTTCTATCCATTTAGTGAAATAATCGATTGCGACCACTGCATACTTCAATCCACCTCGTGCCAATGGAAGCGTTCCGATAATATCAATTCCCCATACTGCAAATGGCCATGGACTGACCATTGGAGTGAGAGGAACATGTGGCATTCTAGGAATAATTGTAAATCGTTGGCATTTATCACACCTCCTAGTAAATTCTATTATATCCTTCTTCATGGTCGGCCAAAAATACCCTTGTCTTAGAACCTTGTTCGTAAGTGCCTGCCCCCCGAAATGATTTCCACATATTCCTTCGTGAATTTCCCTCATAATGTAGTCTACTTTTTCTTCATCGACACATAACAATAACTGCGCACTAACACTTCTTCGATAAAGCTTCTCGTCATAGATAATATAGCGAGCTGCTTTCATTCGAAGTCGCTTTGCGTCGTCTTTATTTTCGAGGAGATCGCCATTTTGTATATACTTCATTATAGGATCTATCCACGATGATTTTTTGTCAACCGTCATAGCTATTTGGGGCTCTGCTTCGATACTTGGTTTTGTAAGAAACTCGACAGGGACTACCTTTAGTAATTCGACATCTTTTGTTGAGGCGAGCTTAGCTAGAGCATCTGCTCGAGTATTCTTAATGCAAAGAAGAAGTTGAATGTTATAGACAGTGAATGTCGAGAATAATCTTTGTACCTCCTATAAATAAGTCATCATTCTCTCTCCTCTTGCTTGATAATCGCCGTTCACTTGACAAATGACTAGTTGTGAATTACTGTATACCTCAATCATTTCGACATTCATTTCTTGTGCGAGCTTTAGCCCGGCTATCAGTGCTTCATATTCTGCCTCATTATTTGATGCTAGAAATTTGAAGCGAAGTGCACAATGAATATTGTGCCCTTCAGGACTGATTAGTACTAAGCCTGCACTAGCTCCACTCTTGTTTGATGATCCATCGATGTAAAGCTTCCATAATCTGGATAAATCTGTAGCAGTTTTTTCGATTACTTCTGTGGGAAGATTGACATCATATGTGAATTCTGCAATGAAAGCTACGAGAGCTTGCCCTTTAATCGCCGTGCGGGGTTGAAAATCAATGTCGAACTGACTCAACTCAACTGCCCAATTAAGTAGTCGTCCTGAAGCCTCGGGTTTTTGCAGAACCTACTTTAACAGAAGTTAATGAAAACTTTAATGGTGTGTGCATGAAAATAAGGTTGAAGTTTCCTGGATGCGACGATGAGTGCTAATGCCAATTTCTCCATCTCTGGATATCTTGTTTCGGCATCGAGTAGTTTTTTACTTACGTAGTACACTGGTCGCTGTATCTTTTCATATTCTTGAATTAACGCAGCGCTTATTGCATATTTAGAAACAACGAGGTATAAATATAATTCTTCCCATGGATTTGGCTTCGACAAGAGTGGAGGAGAACCCAAGTGCATTTTTAATTCTTGGAACGCCTGCTCGCATTCTCCCGTCCACTCGAACCTCTTGAACCTTTCAATACTTCAAAGAATGGTTGGCACTTATCCATCGACCTGGATACAAATCGATTCAATGCGGCCACTCTTCCTGCCAAGCTCTGCACATCTTTGGGTTTGCGAGGAGATTGTATATCAATCAGCGCTTGTATTTTCTGAGGGTTAGCTTCAATGCCTCGCTGATTGACCATGAAACTCAGAAATTTTCCAGATCCTACTCCGAATGCACACTTCTAGGGATTCAGTTTCATTTGATACTTTCGGAGAAATTTGAACATCTCATCAAGATGCTTGATGTGATCTTCGGCTTTCTTCAACTTCACCAACATGTCGTCAACATATACCTCCATTATCTTGCCAATTTATTTTACAAATATCATGTTAACAAGACGCTGGTAGGTTGCTCCTACGTTGATGAGTCCAAAGGGTATCTTCTTGTAACAATATAATCCTCGATCAGTGATGAACGAGGTATGCTCCTCATCTAGCTCATACATGGGGATTTGATTGTATCCGGAATATGCGTCCATGAGACTTAAGAGTTCATACCCCGACGTCGCATCTACAAGCTGGTCGATTCTTGGAAGGGGAAAGCTGTTCTTCGGGCATGCTTTGTTGAGATCGGTGAAATCGATGCACGTTCTCCACTTCCTGTTGGTTTTCTTTACCAAAACCGGGTTAGCAAGCCAGTTCGGGTAAAAAGATTCCCTGATAAATCTAATTTCGAGCAACTTCTCTACCTCTTCTTTCAACGCGACGTAGCGCTCTGAATTCATAGCTTTTCTTTTCTGCCATACAGGCTTCTTTGTCGGATCTATGTTAAGACGATGGCATATGATATTCGGATCGATCTCCATCATGTCCGAATATTGCCATGCGAAGACATCCAAGTTAGATTTCAGAAAAGTGACCAATGAAGCTCGCACAGGTTCTTGAAGCTTTGCTCCAATCTTTAAAATCTTGGAGGACCTGTCAAATGGCAAATCCTCCAAGTCTTCAATAGGTCCAATTTTGACCTTTCCATCGATTTCTCGAGGGTCGAGGTCTTCGCTTGTCGTTTCGATTAACGCTTTACCTGACGCTTCGACTGACGTTTCGACTAACGTTTCGGCTGACGCTTCTCTTGGTAGCTGGACCATCATGGTGCGAGGTGTTGTATCCTTTGCTGCGAGCTTTAAAGAGTTGTTATAACAAGTCCGCGCATCATATTGGTTTCCTCGCACTTCGCCTACCCCATATTGGGTCGGGAATTTCATAGTGAGATGGTAGATTGAAGTAATAACTCGAAGTTCCCTCAGTGTCGGTCTTCCCAGTATAGCATTGAAATTGGGTCATTATCACTGAAACCCTAGGATAGGTTCTAACGTTAACCATTAACTCAATCATGCTCATAGGCATTATGCTGTTACCAATGAATCTGTAGGGTGGAGTTACGGCAGGCTTTAGGTCGCTTTCATTCAACTCCACCTTCTTAAAGGCGTCGTAGTACAGGATGTCAACAGTATTTCTGTTATCGACCAATACTCGCCATAACTGCGTGCTTCTACAATTGGTCTTTATGACCAACGCATCATTATGTGGGTAATGGACATCCCTCACGTCTTGTTCTGTGAAGGTATTATCCATATCCGATACTCGCTGAAGCTTTCGTGGTCGCTGTTCAAGGTGCATGACGTTGGTCAATCGCTGCTATTGAGTTTCTCGTGCATACCTATCCTGCACTCTCTTGGAATCTCCACTAGCGTGCGGTCCTCCGAAAATAGTTCGCACCTCGCACTGAATTTCTGGAGGTCGTTATCGGTTTTCTTCTCGCCTTTCATTATTCTATTTAATGTACTACTGTAGCCGCCCTTTTTTAATTAATCTTTCGATCTCTTCTTTCAGGGTAAAGCAGTTATTGGTATCATGTCCAATATCATTGTAATACCGACAAAACTTGTTGGGGTCGCGCCTCGCTCTATCTCTTTTCATCAGTTCTGATTGACGATACCGCTCCTGTTGGTTTGTGACCGCATAGATATGATCTATGGGTGCGTTCAATTTAGTATAATTATTGAACCTCATGGGAGCTCTTGGAATCTCCTGTTTTCTCTGTTTGGGCTGCTTCTCAGTCGATTGTTCATTACTCCTTTCGTTCGACTTCTTATCATTATTGTTGTTGTTTGTGGTCGCATCTTTAGCAATATCATTTCCTCATCCCTTTGTCATCTTATGAAGGTTTTTGCGTGAAGATTCCACCCTTAAATGTCGACCAACTATTCGATAGAAGTCTTCAAGAGTTATACATTCTCGCTCTAGTAACTCTTCCCAGAGTTTATTTCTGGTCGTACTCCAGCCATCATTAGAGTTAAAACTCCTCCCTCAGGCGGGTTATTGACCTTTGCCAACTCTAAGGTAAAACGATTTAGGTAAGATCGTAGAATTTCCTCCGGGCATTACCGAATAGTAGACAGACTTACCAGTGGAACAGTAAAATTCTTTGCGGCCTGGAATTGCCTCAAGAATACAATCTGAAACTGTTGTCAGGACGAGATTGAACCAGACTTGAATCCTCAGAACCACTTCTTCGCCGCTCCTATGAGAGTTACAGCAAAACGTCTATAACGTGCGAGATCATCAACACGATGAAGTTCCATCAGGTCGCTGAAGTGATTCATATGGTCCTGTGGATCAGTTTTCCCATCAAAAGTGTTTATGGTGGGAAGTTTAAATCCAGCAGGTAAGGCAGCAGCTCGAACCTCCTCACTGAATGGCGAATGACGATACCTATCAGCGAACTCATCGTCCCAACCAGCAAGTGCTTCTAATACAATCCTCAGATTATGAACATCGATGTTCAGAGGGAGAACATTCTCTCTTACTAGTGGTAGGGGTAGTCTCTGATCGTTGTCACAATATAGGGTGGGTTGGTTAGGAGGGGTCTGCTGCGACCTTAGGGATTCCAATGAAATAGTGCGACGATATCGACTTTGGTCGTTGTGATGTGATGTGGATCGCTCCTGATTACGTCGCTGATCCAGATGTTGTCTCAGGTCTGTAGGATTCTGTCGAGATTCCCTACTGATCCTTTCAAAGACACTCCTCGATTGACATTTTTGCTCGTTATCTAGATAATCACGATTGATGATCACTCTCCGGGAAGGTTGTCTACGATCACGGTCAGTACTCGTACTTTTAGTACCAGATTCCAGAAGCAAGTCTGTGACCTTGCCTTTTCCCTTGGAGATGCAATCTCCATGATGCTCCTGCCGGGTTTTAGGTTGGTCGCGGTTTCCTGTCTCCAGGCTCTGAATTCCTCTCTCAGGTTGTTGAGCAGGATGTTCCCTGGGACGTTCGTGCAGCAGCAGAGTCACTATCTGTCTCTCAGCAAGTTGTCGTAGAGAGTCATTAATTTGACTAGTGAATTGCTGAAGGTTCACCAGTGCCGCCTCCATGCGATCCTGTCTTTGGACAATATTTTCTGGCGCGGGCACAACAGGTTGATCCTGAGCAGGATCTACTTGCGTAGCAGTAGTGCTTTGGGGATGATTTTGGCTAGTTCCGGTATTTCTGGTAGTGTTTCTGGTGTTTGCCACTGTTGAAAGAAGTGGTATTGACAATTTTTTTCCGCTGGAATAGCCCTCCTTCTAGTGCCAATTGTTGAGGAGGTTTTGTCAACAATAAATTTGGAAAAATTGCAAGATGTGGCTTTTGTGTGAAAATGGTTAATCAATCAAAGCAAATAAAGAAACAAGAATTTTATAGTGGTTCAGTCCTAAAAAAGATGAGCCTACGTCCACTGTTTTTTACTATTCTCTGGAGAATTACAAGAGTTTTGTTAAGTTTCAAGGCTAGAATTTCAAGAGCTCAAAATTACAGTGTGTTGTCCAGAAAGAAGAAGTAAGCGTTTAAAAAGTTCCCAAAAGATCTAAAAAATCAAAGATCCCTTACAACTGCATTGAACTCCCTTTATATAGGTGAGGATAACTCAACGTTTCCTAATTGTGAGAATGGGTAACTGTATAATCAGAAAATACAATTTGAGTAACAATATAACTGGGTAATAACTTAAATGAGATGAATGGTCGATCTTTAAAGAGAAACTTTTGTTTCCCTTTCTTTGTAAGTTATCCGTCTGACGAAGCTTAGTTTAGTTTCCTTTTCATTCTGGTCGCACTAAACTCGTTCAGAGGAGGTCGTACTAACTTATGCGATAGAGGTCGCACTTAACTCTTTCGGAAGATGTCACATTTAATCTTACTCATGCGACCTGATACGTCCACTTGGTCAACTTTTCCCTTTTTGGCATTGATCAATATATAAGTTTTTAGACTGCACAACATATGCCAATGGCACAACGATTGGAGACTGAACTATCAACCCTCCTTATTAATAGATATTTGTAAAATGGAAAAATAAAATAAATAAATAATTGACACCCTTCAAATTAAGGAGGGATGATTGAGTCACATGAAATTGGCATAAGGCTGGTATCTCTATGTGACGTAAAATTTTACTTAGATCAGCTTTACACTTTTTAACAATTTGTTTTGAGAAAATTACTCTCACGTTCCGTGTTTTATTTAAAAATCAAGAGTAACGCTCCCTAAACTAAAAATATTTACACTATTCCCCTATATATATATATATATATATATATATATATTTAAGACACACCCTATCTTTTAGTTAAATTCAACTAAAATTTTACTTTTAACCATCAATATGGTGTTTAGTTAAAATTGGGTATATTAAAACAATGCTTAACTGTTAAAATTAAAAGAATAAAATAGTGAAGAGGTGAAAATTTTATTGGTTTATTAGAAATATGTCATTCTTATTATTTTTTTAGGGGTGTGTCAATGTAATTTTGTCATAGAGCAGAGGATGTCTTTGTAATTATTACTTTTGTTTGTTTTTTTTTTTTGGTTTTTAAATCTCGATATACGAATTAAATAACGCATTATCACATAATTGTTTAACATTTATTATAGAAAGAAAACTTAAAACTTAACATTTCTCCCGCTACTTGTTAGGTGCTATCATAAAAATCACATCATTTAAGTTATAAAATTATTTTCCAATTATTTATTACCATATGTAAGAATATTGTTACATCATAGACTTCGAGATATTCATTACACAAACTAACATATAGCAACTATTATTTGTTGAAATGAAGTTGAGCTTTCCGATGTTTTGAGTGTGAACGACAATACCTTAAGCGGCAACAAAGAAGAAAGAGTGTGGTTGCAAAATTAGTTTAACTGATAACCACACTATACTTTTAATGTTGTTGTTGAAGGTTCAAATTATCGTACACTCTTTATAAAAATCAATACAAAAAAAAAAAACAAACAAATAAGGGTGATAGAGAAATAAAGAGCGTTCCTAATTACAGTAAAATCTCGATAAATTAATAATCTCAGTTAAATAATAAAATCTTTTGATCTTTTACTTGACTAAAATAATATTCTCGCTATATGCATAAGATAATAATTTTTCTGTAATTCCTTTCAAACCTGTAAGTATATAAATTAATAACAGACTAAATACATAAAAAAAAATAGCACATAAATATTCATAATAATTAGTTTTTTCTAGATAACTTATATTTTTTTGATTCAATTCATTTTCAAAGTGCATCTAAAGTTGTTTGCTTCCTATTTATATTGAAATTGAAGTAAGTTTCATCTTTATTTTTGCAATATATTTAACACATTATGTATATGATTTAAAATCTATTTATAGTGATTTGGATTCTAAAAATAAAACTAATGGCTATATTATGTTCAATATACATGAAATACTTGAAATACTATATCTTATAAAGTATGTTAAAATTTATTGCTATATTTATCGTACATATATCTACTTCTTAACTTTTAATGTACATTGAAAATTAACTTTTATAATTTTATTTATTTACAAACAATATATATGAGCTTTTTTTTACTAGAACAATTTATATTAACTTCTAGGCATCTTAGCATGCACGCATTAATTTTGATTATATCTAACTTTTATTATTATAAGTCATACATGTATTTCAAAAGAAAAAAAATGCAAGTATTAGACTGATATTACTCTTTTAAATAAATAAATATTTGTCGATAAATTAATAAATTATACATTTATTGATAAGGAAATAATTTCTATAAAATAATAATTTTTCATAGTCTCAATAGTATTAATTTATAGAAGATTTATTGTATTTATGACGAAAAGCAAATGAATCCAATATTAAATAAAAATATATAAAGGCACTACTCAAGCTATTTTGATTATGATTTGATATATATATATATATATATATATATATATATATATATATAGTGTTAATATATAGCAGTTTTATTGTATTTTAATTAGATTCTATATTGTTGTATTGCTGCCTTAGTTTTTTAAATTGTGTAATGTAGAAGGAACTTAGTGCGACCATTCGAGGAAGTTGTGACCTAAGTACCGGTTCAGATCAAATTTCAAACAAGTTACTTGTGCCAAGCTACTTGGATCTTTCAAAGTTCGAAATTCCAATTTAGTCATTATTATTTCTAGTTTATAATGTACATGCAACGAAAGTGGCGTTTCATATATTAGAAGCAAAAGGAAACTAAAGGATGGAAGTTGAGAAAGCTTCAAATTATCATCTCGTTCAATTCTTATACTCTTTAGTTCTTTTTATTTAAAGACTAAAAATTATATTTAAAAATGGACCGATGAATACTATGCTCTAAATTCATTTAATTATATAAAACAATCACTACAATGTGTGACATATATGTATAATAATGTATCAACATGTGTTTATACGTTATGTGCATATCCAGTATATAATGTCTTATGAAGTTGTATACTCTTAACTACTAGAGGAACCCAAATCAAGCAGGAGGTAGGCTTATTATTTATAAATTAAAGAGGAATCTCGTATCTTACTACTTCCCTCAAATATTCGATATGTCATTTGTAAAGATGATTCTTATTGTCGTTGATTTTTTAAAAAAAATTATATTTTTTTTACCTCTATTTTATCTTAAAATTTCAGTTTTATCCTAAATTTTCTCTCCTGAATTTTTGTAACTATGATTTTTGCTCTTCTTTTTTTAAAAAAAAAAAATTCAATAATGTCCCTAATATGACCTACTAATTCTTTTTAAATTTTTGAACTTTCTTTATATTATTTTGAAATACTAAATTTTACCTATACTTTGGATAATTTTTTTTTAGACTCACTTTAAATACTGTTAGGAGATCGGCTTTGCAGAAGCGATAATACACAGCTAAAATACGAGTTGAGAAAATTTGGGTAAAATGAAAAAAATAAGGCACACAAAAGAATTAGCATGGTTCACCCAATTTAGGCCACGTCCACGGATAAGGCTGTGAAGAATTTCACTATGAAAAGGAGATTATAACTCACTTCTCTCTAAATACAAGGAGAGAACAAATGAACCTCTCTCTCTTGAAATAGGAGAAAACACTATTTCTAAACAATTTAGGAGAAAACAAGTGGGACACTAAGAGGAATTCCTAGGCTTGAATTCTCTCTTATAAAGGAAGATGATTTAGAATAGGATACAAAACAAGTGATGAAGCCCTATGTATTTATAGAACTTGAAAAGTGGTGTGAACACCATCTTTTACTATTGCTATTACGGCTGCTCTTTTCACTATTCCTATTGCGGCTACCCTTTTTACTATTCTTATTGCGGCTGCCTTTTTTCACTGTTCCTATTGCGGCTGATTGGTAAGCTGCAATTGTTGATTTGTTCAACATTCTCCTACTTGAAGACTTGATTTTAATCATGTCTTCACACTTGAGAAATCTCTCTTTTCTTCCCTTGTCAATTCTTCATGCTGCTTATATTTCTGCTAGGCCATATAAGGATCTACACCATTGGAACATGTCGTGTTGATTGGTTTGGTTAAAGTATCTGCTAGGTTCTCCTTTGTGTGAATCTTCTTCATGTCCACACTTCCATCTTCTACTACTTCTCGAACAAAGTGATATTGAATACCAATGTGCTATGTCCTGGAATGAAAGGCTGAATTCCTTGCAATATGCAAGGCACTCTGACTGTCACAAAATAGAGGAATCTTTTCTTGTTTGTGCCCGAGCTCCTCCAATAACCTTTGAATCCAAATAGCCTCTTTACAAACTTATGTAGCCGCCATGTCTTCTGCTTCTGTTGTAGATAAAGTCACAATAGTTTGTAGTTTGAAATCCAGCTTACAGCTCTTTCTGCAAGAGTAAACACATAGCCTATAGTAGATTTTCGTTTGTCAAGATCACCCGCAAAATCTGAATCAATATATCCTTTGACAGTAAATTCTGATCTTTCGTAAGATAATGCAACATCTGAGGTTCTTTTGATGTATCTCAGAATTCTCTTCACAGCATTCCAATGCTCTGCACCAAGATTCACCATATATCGACTAACCGCTCCCACTGCTTGTGTAATGTCTGGTCTTTTATATATCATAGTAAATATTAGGCTTCCCACTGCTGATGCATACGGTATTCGAGACATCTCAATCCTCTCTGCTTCATTGCTAGGACACATTCCGGAGGATAACTTGAAGTTAATAGGAAGTGAGATATTGAAGCGGCGCAAGATTTTTTTCAAATAATTCTTCTGAGAAAGCTGAATCTTCCTGTTACCTCTGTATCGGTGAATTTGCATCCCTAGAATCTTGTTTGCTGGTCCCAAGTCCTTCATATCAAATTCCTTAGCTAACTGTGCCTTCATTTCTTGGATTCTGCCTTTGTTGGGGCTCGCTACCAATATTTCATCTACATACAACAATAAGATAATAAAGTCACTATCATCATCAATCTTCCTGAAGTATGTGCAGTGGTCTGAACTAAGTCTGTTGTACCCAAGGCTTATGATGAAGGAATCAAATCTCTTATACCAACACCTCAGCGCCTGTTTGAGACTGTATAGAGATTTGTTCAACCTGCAAACCAAGTTCTCCTTGCCTATTTCAGCAAAACCTTCTGGTTGGAGCATATAAATCTCTTCTTCAAGTTCTCCATGAAGAGAAGCAGTTTTCACATCTAGCTGCTCTAGATGTAGGTCAAACGAAGCACAAATCGCCAGAACCACTTTAACTGTTGTCAGTCGAACTACAGGTGAAAATATCTTATTGAAGTCAATACCTTCTTTCTGAGTATATCCTTTTACCACCAATCTCGCACGATACCACTCCACTTGATCATTGTATCACGCTTGATCTTGTAGACCCATTTGTTGCCAATAACCTTCCTTCTTTGTGGTAGCAAAACAAGATCCCATAGCTTATTATTGTGAATAGCTTCAATCTCTTCTTGTATTGTTGTCATCCATAGGGATACATTCGGGCTTTTGGTAGCCTAATGGAAAGTTGTTGGCTCTCCATCCTCTGTTAGAAGATAGTATGTAATATTGCTCTCAGTGATATAATCCGAGTGCCATACCGGTGTTCTTCTCTCATGAGTTAATCGACGAATTTTAGAAGTCTCTTCCCCGTGTGGTTCTTCTACTTCGTGCTCTGGTGCTACTTCAGAAGCATCTGAATCTTCAGTATTCTTTTCTACCTGAACTGTAGTAGTTTCTGGTATGCTATTGTCTCCTTTCTCTTGCAGTTTATTCTCTGCAAATATCACATCTCTGCTGATGATAACCTTATGGGCAGTGGGATCCCATAAGCAATATCCCTTGACTCCATCAGTATATCCCAAGAGTACACATCTTTTGGACTTTGAATCCAGTTTTGTGATTTCTTGAGCATTGTACATCACATACACAAGACATCCAAATATATATAAGTGAGAATAATCAGCTGGCTTACCAGTCCACATTTCCATCGGTGTCTTCATATTTATAGAACTTGAAATGTGTTGTGAATACCATCTTTTACTATTGCTATTATGGCTGCTCTTTTTACTATTCCTATTGCGGCTGCCATTTTTACTATTCCTATTGCGCTGTCCTTTTTATTATTCCTATTGCGGCTGCCTTTCTTCACTGTTCCTATTGCGGCTGGTTGGTAAGCTGTAATTATTGATTTGTTCAACAAATACTTCTTTTTTAATTCTATAATGGTTTATATTGTTTCAAAATTAGCTAAAAGAACTTTTATTATATGCCCTACTAAAAAAACTTCCTAGCTCCATCACTAATTAGGGGAAATTAGGTCGCGTATCCCGTTGGTAACTTGTTTAGAACTCTCTCTCTCTCTTCCCCCCTTTTTTTTAAGCTATTATCGTTTGGACTTTGGAACTTTGTACCACTCACTAGTGATGTCGTTTCAGTAGTTGTGTTGGCCTTTGCAGAGTTTTTAATATGGTGTCAATGTTAAAGTTTAGTGTCGTTTCTAGCCACAGTCGTTTTCTTAAATCAGCGTCATTTGTGATCCAATTCTCGTTTTCAGTGTTTGCGTCGGCTTTTAAGGTAAGGCTGCTTTTAGGATGATCTCAATTTCAAAGTTTGGTGTATTTTTAGTACAATAGTACTTTTCCAATTTTATTGTCGTTTTTTTCTTAATTGTTGTCGTCCAATGAGATTTATTTATGTCGTTTTGTTCAGTATGCTGGTGATTGCATGACGTAAAGCGAATGAACAGAAAAAACAAGGGAAAATTGACCGAAAATACCAAGCTATTTGGTGGAACGCTGGAATTTTTGCTTGTGCCTTTTCTTTTTGGCCATTGAAGGATTGATCATGGGGATTTCGTCATAAATAAAATGTAGGCTCTTTTTTTGTTCTTTTTCAAAATTGTAATAACATTACATGTTATTCGAATTATCATTAAGGCCTTTCACTACTTCATTCATTCGTTTTTTTTTTTTAAGTACTGTCATCTCTTTTTACGAACGACAGTCGTTTTTAATGTTTCGTGTCGTTTCTCTAGTTTGGTATCCCTCTCATGGACTTCCCTATGATGAACTCGCAGTATGAAACAATATGATAATGCAATGAGATATTTCTTCCATGAAAGAGCATGATAGAATTAACAATATGATTAAACAATGCGTTAGGACGACCAGGTACTGCACTTATATTATGTAAATTCAATAACAGCGACATACGTAATTAACATAACATAAAATCTAAACCGTTCAGATCTTATATATAGAGATATTTACTAAAATTAATTTCGAAAACGATGAGGGTTCCAACTTCACTCTGATATATTTGTGCGTGAACCTACAAAAGGCAGGAAAAAGCAAACATATGTTAGGGACACAGTCTAATTGAGTAGAACTTATACTAATGGTAATGATGTCAACATAAAAAAGAGAGAATGTTCATAATTATCATGCAAAATTTCTTAGAATTACAAGAGCAAACTACTCACTAAACCCATCTCTTGTGTGGAGTCGTATCCTTTTGTGCAGACAGATGAAGCCTTCTACTCCTTTTGGTATCTCCATTTGCTGATAACTGCCTTTGTCTTGAAGAAGAGATCGTCTGTGATTTCCCGTTCATTGATATTTCCTTAAGAGGACTTACTGATCGAGATTTTGAATGCTTGTCTTTTGGTCTCGCCATGGGACCTGTGGGTTTTGTTGGCATTGAGTTCTGGTCCTTTGTCGAATGAAATTCGAAACTTTGAGCTGGGATCTCTGGAGTTTTAGGAACAGGAGACTGTGCTTGGTCCAGGGAAGAGCTGTCTGAATCAGAAGATGAAGGACTAGTAGTACTGTCCATATCGTAAAGGAGGTTGTCTGTCAGGTGTGGGATGAGAATACTAGGGGCAGGGGCCTCTGAGGAAGAGAAAGATGGCCTACGAAGTCTCGTAAGATTCACTACCTGCGTTTACAATGGAGGTTCGACAAATTTCATAAGAGACACACAGATAGAAAGAAAGAATTCGGCTTAGATATTTGCTGCGGAAAAGTCCATGCATGCGTAGATAATATACTCCTAAAGTAGGAATTAGGAAATTACAAGACACGATCTCGATATACTAAGATGGCAAACCATTTTCTGCATCCAAGTCTAAGATGTATACAACTTATGTACTGGAGAAGCCCCCAAATTAAAATGCTGAAGATTATATTCTCAATTTATTTCAATTTACTACTTACCTTTTGTTCTAGGACTATCATGTCCTTCTTTAGTCGTGTAATCATAGTGTTCTTCCTTTTAATAATGTCTTCCAGCTCCGCTATCCTCTGCCATGAAGAAAATAAGATCCAGATACTAACTGACCAAAAGATCCAAGAAAAAAAAAAGAAAGGAAGGGAAGGCAAGGACAAAATGCAAAGTTTCCAAGGGAACAAAATAGAGAACAGTACCTTTGAGCCTGCCATATCAGTTGAGTGAAGTAAAGTGGTAAGCTCTTTTATGGTTGCGTCCTTGTCTTCACAATCCCTCTTGAGATTGTAAATGTCTTGTTCTATAGCTAAGGTGTTCATCTGTATAGTATAACATGACAATGACATTCACAGACAGCCAACAAGCACACTTACAAAAACCCATGTGAACAAATTCCAGTTAAAGCATTGTCGTAGAATTCAACATGGTCCAATAATCAAGAACCGTGGAAGTTAAAAAACCAAAAGCATACTAAGTTTCAAACAGTAGCCTCAATTCCAAATTTCTTGGCAATATATTTCAGTCAAAATTAAACATCTCTTCTCTAACTCTTTCATATGAGAAAAAAGGAAGATAAAATTCTCGTCTTTCCAAGGTAATACTCTCCAAAAGATCAACTTATCATAAAGTGCTTAACAATCAAAATGCAAACATGTTGACATTGATAAATTGTGATCCATCAGGTAACAACTTTAAAATTGTGAAATTTAAAGTGTAACTTACTGTTATGATAACTTGATAAGATCACATGTCAAAGGTCTTACCAGTCAGTTTATATTTCTTAGTTTGCTAGATTCCGGTGACATGTTAATGACATCTCTTTTTCCCTATGGAGCCTGACCTGGATTTCAGCCGCAGACGTGACACTGGAAGCCCAGTCTGATAAATCCGACATTCGGCGCTCCTCTTGCTCTGCAACATTTGAGAGAGTCATCTTATACTGTAGAATCTCATCCCCACCGGTGCCTTTTATGACAGAACTACCCTGTTGCCAAACCATAAAAAATTCCACGGTTTTTAACTTTCTCAGAGAGAATTACAATTTACTAACTGCAATTGCCAAGTCTAGCTCGAAATCAAATGAATTCTTACCGCAAACTTATTGAACAGGTTATGATGTTGATCACAAAGCCAACAACCACAATCGACAAACTTGGTTTTGTCAGAGCCGAAAACTTCATTGTCTGGTAATTTTACAGAGGACAAGGAAAGGTTCTCGGTTCCAGGGTGGTCTTTAACGTTGTTCAGCTGCTCACATAGATTGTCAAGCTTCTGCTGCATGCTTGATAGCACTTGATCCTACAAAATCGTTACTCTCAAATTCAAAAACTTGTATTCAAGATAATTGAGTTCTATATGTTTTATTATTTAAAAAAAAAAGTCTTTTTACAGATTAGACAAGGACAATTCAGACCCTTGTTGTATTAAATCTTATATATGAACTCATAAGACTCTGAACAAATTCAGACCCTTGTTGTAAATGAAAGGGGAGTAGCCCTATTAATTTGAATGTTAAAAAATCACTCATAAAAACAAAAGGGTAACCGTAGATTATAACAAATCCAGCCACTTATACGAGTCTCAATCAATGGGTCTCAATTAAAAACAGTCATAGCCTCCGGCGTAGAAGCATTAAGATTAATGAGTAAAAACACCTATTAAAATCAACTATTAAAAAAAAAAAAGACAAAAAAAGCTCGATGACCCACCACACAAAAAAGAGTGATTAATAATTATGAAGAAAGTTTAAAGAAAACCCATTTAGCAAAAAAAAAAAAAAAAAAGAAATCTAAAGTACAGACCCGGAACTCCACTGATTTTTTGAGCTGAAAAATGAGGCCATTTTTCTTGGACTCGGCAATGGCGACTCCGATCACGGCGACGATGAGGAAGCGTTGAATGGGGCTAAAAAGCTCCCAAGCCGCGGCTTCGTCCGGGGCTAAGCCACCCTTTATGGCTCGAGCCGAGCTGGCCTCTTCGGCGTCGAGGATCCTCCCCTGGAGGGAGACCCAAGCGAGTCGGCGAGCCGCGGGGACAGGGCGGCTCGGGCGGACGAAGCAGCTGGAGAGGCGGCGAGTGGAGGCTGGCGAGAATGGGGTTAGAGACACTAAAGGCGGAGCGGCGTTGAAGCCGAGTTCTTCTTCTGCTTCTTCTGCCATGGCGTGAAGAAGAGAGACAAGAGAGGAGCGTGATACTACGACCTTGCTTTGTGTGGTTTAAGTTTTGGTCCAAATTCAAATTTTGTTACGAGGAGGGGAAAAAAATAAAAAATAAAAAATAAAAAACAAAAACTAAACTTGGAAGTAGACGTTAGGCAATACTCAAGAGGCATAGTTGGAACTTGGACATGTTAAACGTATATATATATATATATATATATATAAATTAAAATTATAGTATATAGTACTTTTCAATTTTCCCGTTGTCTATATTCTTAGGTGGGCCTTCTAAGAAGTTTATGTGTCGATCATTTTAACAGTCTCCTGGTAATTCTTTGAAAAAAAAAAAAGAGGACTGTTGGATCAGTTTCCCACCAATTGTCTACGTGTTTTTGAACCGCTGATGATGTGTCCTCCAACTTTCCACGTATCCTTGCTATTCCAAAGTGCTCTGAACTTCAGGCAGGGTCGGAGAGGCGGGAGTGGCCACCTGCAAAGACTCTCCGATGCTTAAGTCAGTGGTCTTTCTTTGATTCAAGGTAGCAAGGATTTAGTTCTATATGAGTATATCTTTGTTTCTTGCTCGTAAACTTTTATATATCTCTTTTTGTATGCGTACATACCCATCTCGGGAACGCATGGCTCATATATATATAATCCTGAGATTGTAAACCATCCGGGTCTCAATCTCAGGACTGAGTACCTTTTTCCTCAAAATTTTTCCCAGAGGTCACGGGCCGAGATTACCGTGGTCTGCTCTATATCGTTGTAGCCTGGTTTCCGCCGCCTCCTATGGCTTGAGTCTGTCAGGGGTGAGATTTGGGACAAATCGCCATTCTGTCAAGACGGCTTGCCCCTTGCGCACACCTATCCAATATCGCATTAAATGCTCTGTTTGGGTCTGGAGTTGTGAGTTGCTTTCCATTGTATTCTGGTGGAAGATCCTTGGGGCTTCCGACCCCCCAGCTGTCGAGGTAAGGGTCGGACTGAACCGAGTCTGTCCAGGATCTATGATGGGCTCGGCCCTAATCTCGGATAGCCCAATGGCCGATGTGGTATCACGCGTGACCTGCGTGGCCTTTAACCAATCACTCTCGACACTTGTCGGACGGTGGGTCCCGTTTGTGACCT
This sequence comes from Parasponia andersonii, assembly GCA_002914805.1. Classification (NCBI taxonomy): domain Eukaryota; kingdom Viridiplantae; phylum Streptophyta; class Magnoliopsida; order Rosales; family Cannabaceae; genus Trema; species Trema andersonii. The sequence goes on from JXTB01000054.1 coordinate 447,568, forward strand.
ATTCTGTCGCTTAATCGTCCACGTGGTGTATGATTTGGGAACGGGCCCCACAAAGACTAACTACAATAAAACAATTTTTATGGTAGGATGTCTCAACTCAAACTCTCAATAAGATGAGAAAAGGAAAGGATTATACACATTTCGTGATGGTCCGATGCTATGAACCAATACCACCATATTATCCATTGAGAAATTTTAAACACTATTTTGTATGCCATCTTGAATGAAAAATAAAAACTAGAATTTAGCAACATAATTTCTCCTCCATTGTATCAAAATCAATTAAAGTGACATTTTCTTAAGATATATATCTACTACACTAATAGAAATACGAATGCCCTTGGGATTGTAGGAGGTGTCCATCGACATGTATGTTTCTTTCTGTTATTTTGGTTTGTTTGTTTAATCACTCTTTTGTTTCGAAGTGGTACATGTGTTATCACATAACTGCTAGGCATTTGTTGCGGCGTTTATTTGAGGAACCTATTCTAATAGGACCCACATTTGATTTTTGAATTTTTTTAGAAGCGCAATTTTCTGTTTTTTTTTTTTTTTNGGCTTGCCCCTTGCGCACACCTATCCAATATCGCATTAAATGCTCTGTTTGGGTCTGGAGTTGTGAGTTGCTTTCCATTGTATTCTGGTGGAAGATCCTTGGGGCTTCCGACCCCCCAGCTGTCGAGGTAAGGGTTGGACTGGGCCGAGTCTGTCCAGGATCTGTGATGGGCTCGGCCCTAACCTCGGATAGCTCAATGGCCGATGTGGTATCACGCGTGACCCGCGTGGCATTTAGCCAATCACTCTCGACACCTGTCAGACGGTGGGCCCTGTCTGTGACCTGTTCTGTCGCTTAATCGTCTACGTGGTGTATGATTTAGGAACGGGCCCCATAACTGCTCCCATTTCCCTACTTGATGGATTCGTATCCGTCAAGTGAGGAAATCGTTTATCCGTTCCTCCAATCTGGGGGATGCATGTGGCTCCCCCCCTGCCGACGCAGAAGCACGCCATCTCATGTCACGAAATTTGTTTAAATTTCGAAGTTCCGACTGTTCGGTCTCCTTTGCTCTCTCCTTTTCCAGAAAAACTTTTCGGCTCCCCCTCTATAAAAGCCACAATTACGCTCATTTGCCACTTTACTAAAATCTTCAATCATTCTAGCCTCATAAAATCCTAGGGTTTCCGATTTCCTCCCTTTTAGAGACTTTTACTCTTTCAATCGTATCCAGGACAATGGCTTCAGGTCAATATCAGGAATCGCGCCCCATCGTAGATTCAGAGTTGGATTCACTAAGGAGACAGCTCTGCCTCCCTGGTGGAGTAACGCTGCAAAGAGTCGAGGGCCCTGCGGATTGGTATCTTCGTCCCTCTGCCCCTGAAGTCTCTATTATCTTGGGCAGAAAACATCTGGAATGACTATGATTCCCTCTTCCTCCTCTGATCCACCAATTCTTCGCTTTGACGGGGATCCATCCGATGCAGTTAAATGCAAACGGGGTCATGATTCTGATGGGACTTTCCACCCTGTCAGTTCTCTATAATCTGCATATCGACCTAGAGGTGGTCTTTTATACTTACAAACTCACCCTCATCCCCAAGAAGAGTTCCTACCCCACCTTTTACCTCCAACCACTCCTGGGACGTCACATCTTCTAGGGCTTGCCGAGGTCAGACAAGCAGTGGGACTCCCACACTAGGCTATACGCCATTGGAGGGGCGTGGTGCTCCCTTTGGGTGAATGGTGAGCACTTCTAAATTCCCTCAGCTTTCCTGCAGAATAAGTGCTTGGTCGTGATTTTTGGGTCTGTGTTCTCCTCGCCTGTTATTGCTCACGTTATTTTGTCTTGTGCAGCCTCGGGAGAAGAGAGTAGGTTCGAGCCGCATTTGTCTGCAGGGCGACTCAAAGGCCTGGAGGGGATCATCATCTTCGGATCTCCTGGGGACTGCCGGTACATCCAGGCCACCTTCAACCCCCTGGTGATGAATATGATACCCAGGATGGTTTCATACCTTCCATTCCCTTCCCCTTGGACACCTGGGTCATCACGAAGCATCTGTGGAGCCGACTTGATGCCTCTGCCCTGAACCGATTCCGACGAGACAAGCATGATCGAATCGCCATGGTGGGTCAGCAGGTTACGGCTTCAAGCCAATTGGTGGGCTCCAATGATCTGGTAGCACCGTCTAGCCACGAGCTCGAGGAAGCCGTAAGGTTTGTAGCCGAGGAGTGTGTCAGGCTCCGCAGAGAGGAAGCCGCCACCCTCAAGAGGGCTAGGGGTGGGTTCATTTTCGCATCCTTGAGCTTCGTGGGTCAGATTATGGCCGTGACCTAAACATGTTGCTTGTTCTTTGCAGATTCTGAGACGGGCCCATTGGCTGACTCCTCTCCCGTCAAGGGGGGAGCCGCGGGATATAAGGCACACCCCAAAGCACCCGCTGGCCGGCATCTCGTGGTGCCTTCAGGAGATGAAATGCCCACAGTCTCTCGCTCTGACACAGGCAGACCTCCATCCGGGGGAACATCTGCCACAAAGACCGTATACGGCGAGGGGATGCTCCTGAGTCTGCCTGGGGGGTCTGCTGCACCAACCTCATCCACCCCTGACTCTGGTCCGAAATCGGGTGCTACTTGCCTCGGTGGGGAGATGTTGGATCTGTTTCCCACCAGCCGTCCACGTGTCTTTGAACCGCTGAAGATGTACCCTCCAACTGTCCACGTGTCTTTGCTATTCCAAAGTGCTCTGAACTTCAGGCAAGGTCGGAGAGGCGGGAGTGGCCACCTGCAAAGACTCTCCGATACTTAAGTCAGTGGTCTTTCTTTGATTCAAGGTAGTAAGGATTTAGTTCTATATGAGTATATCTTTGTTTCTTACTCGTAAACTTTTATATATCTCTTTTTGTATGCGTACATGCCCATCTCGGGAACACATGGCTCATATATATATAGTCCTGAGATTGTGAACCATCCGGGTCTCAATCTCAGGACTGAGTACCTTTTTCCTCAAAGTTTTTCCCAGAGATCACGGGCCGAGATTACTGTGGTCTGCTCTGTATCGCTGTAACCTGGTTTCCGCCGCCTCCTATGGCTTGAGTCTGTCAGGGGTGAGATTTGGGACAAATCGCCATTCTGTCAAGACGGCTTGCCCCTTGCGCACACCTATCCAATATCGCATTAAATGCTCTGTTTGGGTCTGGAGTTGTGAGTTGCTTTCCATTGTATTCTGGTGGAAGACCCTTGGGGCTTCCGACCTCCCAGCTGTCGAGGTAAGGGTCGGACTGAACCGAGTCTGTCCAGGATCTATGATGGGCTCGGCCCTAATCTCGGATAGCCCAATGGCCGATGTGGTATCACGCGTGACCTGCGTGGCCTTTAACCAATCACTCTCGACACTTGTCGGACGGTGGGTCCCGTTTGTGACCTATTCTGTCGCTTAATCGTCCACGTGGTGTATGATTTGGGAACGGGCCCCACAAAGACTAACTACAATAAAACAATTTTTATGGTAGGATGTCTCAACTCAAACTCTCAATAAGATGAGAAAAGGAAAGGATTATACACATTTCGTGATGGTCCGATGCTATGAACCAATACCACCATATTATCCATTGAGAAATTTTAAACACTATTTTGTATGCCATCTTGAATGAAAAATAAAAACTAGAATTTAGCAACATAATTTCTCCTCCATTGTATCAAAATCAATTAAAGTGACATTTTCTTAAGATATATATCTACTACACTAATAGAAATACGAATGCCCTTGGGATTGTAGGAGGTGTCCATCGACATGTATGTTTCTTTCTGTTATTTTGGTTTGTTTGTTTAATCACTCTTTTGTTTCGAAGTGGTACATGTGTTATCACATAACTGCTAGGCATTTGTTGCGGCGTTTATTTGAGGAACCTATTCTAATAGGACCCACATTTGATTTTTGAATTTTTTTAGAAGCGCAATTTTCTGTTTTTTTTTTTTTTTTCATAAAGTACAAATTTTCTATCTATGCAATTCTTTTCCTTTTCTATCAAATATTTTCTAATGTTTCATTTTTTATTAATAAATCAGTTAGAATCCAATATTAAATTTTATCAATTGATATTTATTGTTTTATTTTAATTATTAAATTTTATAATTTCCAACATTAGATATTTTCTTCTGTGGGAAGAAGAGTAACACGCGTATATGTATTGTCAAAAGAATTTAAGGCATTTACTGCCTATTTAAACCGCAAGAAAAGGTCATTTATTAGAGTGCATGTGTTAATCTCCCTAATTAGGACATGTGTTATTATAGGACTGGTTATAAAACAAAAGAAAAAGACATTTCTCAAGTGAAAAAACAGAAAAAATTTACTCATTTACTGCATGTTTATTTATTTATGAAAAAAGAGCATTTATTTCTTCATTTAAATGTATTGGATTTTTATTTAAAAAAACGAAAGTATTGGATTTTATAATATAATTCATTATATATTATTTTTTATGTCTTAAGCATTTGGAACTAGCCGTATCCTTAAAAAAAATTGCTTAGACTCAGTCGAAAGCTTAAGAGGATAACTTTTTCTTTTAATTAAAAAAAAAAAAAGTCTACTAACTAAGCACGATATTTTCTTTATCCTCTCAAATATTTTCTATGTTTTCTCGTATATCTTTTTTCAAAAAATAAAATAAGATAAGGGACTACGGCCGGACTAAACTTTATAGTTAGATGTGGTTTTTTTAGCAACTAAAATAGTGTACTAAATCCCAAACTCAATAGTGGGATTTTAAATTAAAATTTATACATTATAAAACGTAAGTATTCCGTTAATATCCACTCTTTCCAATTTTTGATAATTTTTCCTGGTTAAAAATTTATTAATTAAGTCTCACTTTTTTTAAAAATATCATTATACTATTTATTCCTTAATTTTTTGGATCATCTATCAACTTTAAAACATTAAAATTTTCTTTTAATTTTTTTTTCCCCCCAAACTAAGGGGTATGTGCCTAGGGCACAAACAAGCGTAACTAGTATATATAGACAGACACACACATCATCTTCCTTTGTAAACCCAAAGTTTTAGTATTTTTGTTTTTCAACTGAATATCCGAAGTTTTACATTGAGGACAAGATAAGCTTCATGAAAGGCATACTAGTTAATATCTAAAAATAAAAACTAAAAGGCTAGTACCTAGGAAGGTCCCCACCCTAATAAATAAAAAAAGAGATTGTACATGGGTGAAACCCACTAGTCACTACTAAGGGGTAGCAGTCTCTCTCTCTCTCTCTCTATCTGTCTTCCCCTTTGTGCCCTAATCAGAATCCCCAAGAGCCCCAATGCCCCAAGCAAGACTAGAGAGGAATTGAGCCCTTCCAGAAAGAGCCACTAGTAACGTGGCATTTGTCATTTAGTGTAATTTGATGACATCATTCATGACGTGTCACTCACTTCCTTGGATTTTGACCTTACCAAGGGACAGTGACCTGACGTGGCTGACTGACCCCTTGCTTTGATCAAACCTTAATGAGTTACCCCCGTCCACCCTTTTCCGATGCTTTTATTCACCAGAAAAGAAAAACGCTTCATTAATACCCTAATCTCTCTCTCTTTTCCTTTTTTTTCTTTTAATTTCTCTTTTTGGTGCTTGCCCTTTTTAAAGCTTTTGTTTAGAGCCAAAAAAAAATAAATGTAAGCCTACGTATGACATTTTCAGGAAAAAAACAAGAATTGCCCCCACAAGGGAATCATTGCCTGTGGCCAAGTAAAATGACCCATTATGGAATTCAAGCTGAATCCCATAATAAAAACGTAACTTTGCTCCCTAAGTCATTGATCCTCACTTTCAAACATTGTTATCACTTGGAGAAACACCACATTTGGAAGGTAACAAAAGCTAGGCTTATTCAATCAAAGTGATACTGATATCTTACTCCACTCTTTCAGTCATTTTCTACCCATTCCTATAACCCATTAAAGAAAACGAAAAAAATAAGGTTCTCTTTCCCCGCACATGCCCCCCACGTAATAAAAATAAAAAAGGATTTTAGCTTAGTGCACTGAAGGAAAAGTATGCGGCAATGTTAAGACACGTAGAACATAGATGATAGAGCTCTCTCTATCTGGGAGACTGGGAAAATAAAATAAATGCTATTCTACTAGACTGAAAGCACATGTTACATGTTACATGCAGTAGAAAATATTACTATACAGCTTCAATTTTCTATTCAAGTCATCAAATATTGGGTCTGGATCCTATAGTAGCTTTTAGCAGCCTTTTTCTCTCTTAACCTCTGATGATAGTCATACCCACTTCTCTATACTAATAAATAAATATAAGCTCTCTAGTCACTAAACTCAGTACCTCTTTTTCAGTTCAAAAGATAACCCAGCTCAGCTTTTTACTCAAACTTTCATGAATCTGTACATAAGCAAAGTCGCTTAGCTAGCTTCCGTGTCTTTTCGTGTTATTGCTGCTGATGCTTTGTTTGAGCACGTACACTTGGCACGATTATCAGAAAGTGTCTGAAAAACCAGATACGAATAAATGAAACCAAAAAGCAAATCTTTTTAGATTGACAGGCATAAGAATCAACATTATGTGACTAAGTGAGTGCAGAGTGAAAGCTTAGTAAATCTTCTTCTAAATCTTTACCTGTACTTGTTTCTGAAGATCTTTGATGTACTCAACTGCCAAATCTAACATGTCGGCTGTGTTTGTTTGCTGTTTAAGTTCAAATGAAAAGACACAATAATAACAATAATAATGATATTTAGTATACAGTCCCAACTTTTATGAGGAGAATATAACAATGTTCTTGGTGGTGCAAAGTAAAGGTCCAATTACCTTTTCCATGTTGGGGACAAGTTCTTGTAGTTTCCTCATTCGTTCACTGATTCGGGTTCTTCTCACCTGAAATTGTTCTTTTAGTTATGACAACAAGACTCAGCAGAACTTATCTTTAAGAAAAATTCCAAGTTTTGAAAACAGATTAACAAACAAGTACCCTCTCAGCTATGCTTCGTGGGTGCGTCGCACAACCCCGCTTAGCTCGAATCTTACAAGGTACAGAGTCTTGGAACTGCAAAAACTTTTCAATGGCAGCCATTTCTGAAGATGTTTTGGGCAAACTCAAGTGATGAGCTAGCACTGTGGGAGGCCGAGTCAGAGTCTCCACATTCTGATCAACAAGCAGAGAACATTCGTATTTATCAGATCAAACAAAATTAATAACCAGATTCTCTCTGACATATCTCTGTATTATATGTTTTTTACCTGAGTTTCTGATGGTAAGTTAGTATTCAGCCTAGAAAATGGTTTCTCATCCTCTTCTCTAAGCCTTTTCAAACCAGTGACATCGTCAGATATAATGGCAGAGTCATCCCAAGAACCCAATGGAGGATAACTTGAGACAAAATTATTGCCACGGCCTTCACCAAAAGCTCCACCGTCCAGGTTATTTACCACGATGGTCTTGTCATCTATAATTTCATCTATTGGACTCAATAGACCTGCTGAAGCATTAGGCGGCGGCCCAGATGAGAAATTTTTCAGCTTGTTTGGAGTAGAAAAAGTTGCTTCTTCATTGGTACTACTACTCGCTCCGTAACTTCCCATGCCTCTAATTGCACCCAAGCCTGCCAATTCGCCAAGAATTGTTAACTATTCATTCAACTTATATCCAAGAAACAAAATATAAGAAAATATTGCACAGTTAGATTCTTATTTTCATCAGAATATTTGAGAAGATATTCAAAATCTACTCTTACACAAGTAAAATTTGAGATTAGATGTTCTTTCCTGTCTTTGATGAATATTTGTGTATGCATCATTGAATTTCATCTTAAAGTATAATTTCTCTTTCGATAGGGCCAAAGAAAAAAAAAAAGAAGAAGAAGAAGAAGAAGAAAAAGTTACATACCTTCAATATTAATATTGGCAAATAGTCCAGCTGGGGAGCTGCTATGTCTAATAAGAGTGGAGTTATTGAGACCACCAGTCCTCATCGGCGGGAACTGATTCATACCCATTGAATAAGACACTTCATTACTCGAACCCAAGCTCTGATTAGGCAAAGGCGGCTTTGATTGGCTGTGGTAATTAAAGCTCTGCGAATCAGACGAATAACTGTTCAAATTGCTCTGTTGCTGCTGCTGTTGTTGATGAGCCACAGCCCCAGCTCCAGCTCCAGCTCCAGCTCCAGCTTCAGCTTCGTTACTCATCGTGGGTGAAGTTACGAACTGGGTTTGCTGAGTAGTCTCGGACGACAGCTTCTGAGCCGTCGTGTCGTCTAATCCGCCACTGTTCATAAACCGGGCAAAAATTCGCTCGGTTTCAGGGCTAGAGGGCCGATTAAAGAACTGCTGACAGAACTCTCTGTCCAGCATGTTCGTGAAATATGAGCTCGGCGCTGATCGGTACCGCATCAAGCCCGGCCCTGAGCTCATTTGTTGAGGGTGTTGGAGATCTGACTCCATTGCTTCCTTCTTCTTCACACTTCTTTCCTCAATTTTCTCACTAATTTTCTTGCCACAGAAAAGAAAGGAAGGGGATCAAATCCAAAGCTCCAGAAAAATTGGGTAATAAGAAAAAAGTTAAAAAGAGATAGAAGTGGACGTAAGTAGTGTTTCAGCTGTTTCTCGTGGATCTAATACGAGCCTCACCAAACCCCAATCCGTATAAATTCTTCTACTTGGCTGAAAATGGTCTTCTACATAGACTCGTGAAACAGAGTTAAAAGAAAATATTCAATTTTACAGGAAACAATTTTCCCGGAAAATCCCAGAAAGTACAGTCAAATCTAATCACAACCCTTTTTTCCAGCTCTGAATCTGAATCGTCCCACTTGAGAAAATTACATAATAAAATCAAAAAGCTACACAGACCATGAACAGAAGAACATAACTAAAACCAAGACAGAAGCTGAAGCTCTCTCTCTCTCTCTAAAGTTTCTCCCTCTAAAACTGTTGTTTCTCTCTCTACAGTTGCAGCACAGGGAGGAGGTGCTGGTAGTGGCAGTGGGAGTGGTGATCTTCTCCTTTCTTCTTTGTTGTTGATGATGCCAGTGACAGATGAGAGAGAAGGTAACTTTTATATTTCTTTTTTATATTTTATTTATTTTCAATTGAAAAAAAAAAAAAACAAAAAAAAACAACTCAAGCAGTTGAGCTAAATGGGAAGTCACACAAGGCCAGGAAATCTCGTCTCCCAGATTTGGTATGTTTTCTATTGATTTGACAATAATGCCCTTGACACAACTTATTATTACATAGAAGGAACCTTTTTCTTAGATTGCTGGAATGTTACGGAAGAGAGACTTTTGCTTGATTTAATTAAATGATAATAATAGTAACAATAAATATTCTGAAGACTATATGATAAAAGAGAGAAAAAGCAGGATCACCTACATACACTACACGTCAGCTAACGTGTGGAGAAGAACATTAGATAATTTCTAGTTTTAGCGGCGGTCTCTTTAGGTTTTTCTGATGTAAAAACCAAAAGGGTTTTCCCACACTGTAAAATTGACTGCTCTGTCTTTCTTGGACCACTTTAGTTGTGGATGTCGTCTCTTGTTCGGACACAAACAAAATTATTTCAATTTCTTCTCTCTCTCTCTCTCTCTCTCTCTCTCTCTCTCTCTCTCTCTCTCTTTTTTATTGTCTCGGGAAAGTTTTCCGTTTTCTCCTCCTACAAACATAACATGATTCGATTGGGTTTAATGGGTAGTTTTTTTTTTTTTTTTTTTTTTTTTTTTTTTTTTTTTATAAACGGTTTAATTGGTAGTTAATTTACTACAAGTACTAGCAAATTTGGTACTGTTTAATTATTAGGTGAAAATTTGGATTTGCGTATCTTAACATGCCTTTTCAAGGCTTAAATTACGTTAATGTTGTTGGTTACAATGCATCAGTGAGACCTAAATATTTCCTTTTTAAAAAAAATTGAAGTTTGACTTTTTTTTTTTTTCATTTTGTAGTTCAATGGATTGTCCAGCTATGAAAAAAAAAGGAAAACCATTTAAAATAAATAAATAAATAAAAGAATCCTAAGTGAATTGCTAATTTCAGTTGAAATGTGACCTGTGTGTTTTTATATAAAGTGTGGGTGAGATTCAGTAAAATCTCAATGATGATATAAATGCATATTGAAAGTCTTCAAAGTCAACCAAAAAGTGAAAAATAAATAAATACAAAAATTAAAAATAGTCACCCTCCATAATAAACATATGGGACAAAACGAACGCTTTTTATGTTTATCTTTTTCTTCAACTCCAAATTTCAACGGCTAGATACACACTTAGAAAATCCAAAGGTTTGCTTATAAGCTCAACAATCATGTCAGTACATACAAAAAAAAAAATCATATGTCGGTAGGAAAAATAAAAAAGCAATATTATGGAACCAAAATCACACGATGAGCTAATTTATTATTAAGTGATTATTATTATAAGAAAAAAAAAGAAATTGTTTAGCAAATCAATTTTCAGCCAAATATAAATGAATTAAAATTTCAGATTGTTGTAATCAACGGTAGATCGTATGATCAACTAAATCAAATTATTACTAATCGAAGACCTAAATTGGACATTTTATCTATCCCCCTGATCCCTCACCAAAACCCAAACACAAAAAAAATATTTATATATTTTTAAAATATTTCTTCTCCATCATTTTGGGAGAGAATAGACAAAAAAAAAAAAAAACAATATTTATATATTTTATTTCTTGTAATTATTAATTAAGTGCGGAGTTACTGGATTAATTAATTTGGGAAATGCATAATATTTTTTTCCCCTTTTAAATCATGTAGTGCCACGCACGGACTGGGAATTGAAAAAGATATGTATATTAATATTTTTGTTAGCAGGTGGGGGACCAATATAGCCACGCGGAACCATATAACGCAAAAGTAGTATTTTTTTTCAATTTATTTTCTTTCTTCTAGGCCTCTGTGGTTTAATGAGATGAACATCCCTCATCCTTGAAGACAAAACTATTCCTTTCCCTGCCTTAGTTACTCTTGCAATGCTAGGGGCAAAATTGTCTTTTCGTTCTATGAATTAATACGAGCTGCCCTTTCCTTTTCTTTCCCTTTTTTTTTTAAAAAAAAAAATTTTAATAAACAAAAATAAATACTTTAGCAGTTAGATGCCTTCTAGTTTGTTTGTTTGGTACTTATTATTTTTATTTTTTTAATGTTAAGGGTTTAATTGAAATATAAGATAAGCCCTTTACTTTTCTTTTTCTCTATCGGAAGGTAAGCCCATAAGCCATACTTGTCTCCAATCTCCAGCAAAGTTTTGCGGAAATTACAAGATAACCAATAAATTATGACTTACGAGTCCTGTAAACACCAAGTAATACACAAGTTTTTGGGTTTTATTTATATTAATCTGTACGGAAACGGAGAGAGTAAACTCAAACCAAGGTATTATAGTATTGATATTCACCTTTAAAGTTTCCAAAAAATTAATATTAATTAGGTCATAATGCATGTGCGGTCGGATTAGACTACAACAGCGCTGATTAATTTAGTTGACCTGAGAAAGGTTTAATGCCAGCTGTCTCTGATAAATGTAGTTTAGTTAGCAACCAATAAGAATGTCCAAACGTGACCGGAAATCTTAAATTACCAGGTTCCAGATCTTGTTCAATTAAAAAAAAATCACATAAGATCATCTTGTTTAAATAAATGAATTCAGAAGATGACAAATACTGTTTAGTGAGGAGTAACCACTTATATATAGATTATAAGATAATGTTGAGTATCGAAAGATGGATTATCTCAGTGATGTAAACGTTTCGACTGATCACTACATTATTCTCTTGCCAACATATCGTGACAATGACGAATATTGGTCCCTACCAAAGAAAGACTTGAAAATTTTCTAATTCACTCGAAACATTTTTCTTTGGTCACCTTTTATCCTTTGTGTTTTCCAGTTTGATTACCTAGTTGAAAATATTACTGGGTTTTAATAAGTGAATAGTTTTATATCTCTCTTTTCTTGATTATATATGTATATATATTTTTTCCTTTTCAAAGAGATATATGATCTTATTTATTTATGTATATTTTAGCCAATGATGGGAAGCTATTTCCTTCAACCAAATTTGATCATCACTAAGCCTAAGAGGTAATGTAGCCAAAACTATTACGATGTGTGGTGAAAAAACGTATATAGAGACATAAACAAACTACATGTAGTGAATATTTATGAATCACACAAAATTTTCAACAAATTTTATCAAGTTTAGAATAATGGTTTTCTCTACCATGAATGAAATTTATCCACAAGGACCACAATCATGCAAGTAATCATTCACTCGTTTACTTTGGCTAAAATATTTGTATATTTCATACATAAATGATAAAACAATAATGAAACCTAAAAAATATATATACTATTTTTATCATTGATGAAAAAAAAAAAAAAGAAAGAAAAACGAAAGAAACATCAACTAATTTGTGATGGAGAGGGGACGCCCCAAGTTTTGTTGTGAACGGTAGCATTTATAAAGTGGAAAGCGGACTAGGGAACTGTTCCCTTAGTTTGATTGGGATTGACATTTATGTGATATATGAATTGATTAATAATTACTTATCATTTTCATGTTTTAATTTTCCCTTGATTATTTTTAGCAGCCCAATGGAGATAAAATGTTGACGGAACCAATATTTGGTTATTCTCAAACTATATAGAAACAATTTCATTTTGAGTAAGCTGAATATTTATCAAATGATTATGTTATATGTACTGCATATTATATCTATACAGAGAATTCACGTTGGAACTTATTACAACATGGTTAATTATAATCGTTAAATCAAAATTTAAAAGTAAAAATTGATTTCTTTATAAAAAAAACTCTATTATACTGATTTTCATATATATATATATATATATATATATATATATATAACTAATATTCTTCCCAAAAAGAGTTAGGAGTTGGAGGGCACACAATGATTTCGAAGACATATCCAAAAGTATACTACAACCAATGGCTAAATTATTCACGCTACTCTTCTTCAAACTATTCCTAAAAATACATAAGAAAATAAAATTTCAGTGTACATTTATAAGATAAATTGTCCATACATATATAAATATGGAAGAAATTGTTATTTTTGATATTTTATAATTGTAAATTCAAAAATTTGTACTAAATTTTTAATACCACGGGTAATATATAAGTTGTCATCATGTAATTGATGAATATAATTAGTTTATTCGTATAATAAATTCTCATATACTAATTAAATAATAATAATTTATATATATATACAGGTTGATATTAAAATTTTGATACAAACCTAATATCACTTGTACTATTATTGAAATCCAACCATGCAACATTACTCTAATTTCTATTAAATATAAAATTCAGATACTTAATCTTTAGCAAAACTACCTCTAAAAACGAAAAATATAATTAAATTGTTACCAAACAAGCATTTCTTTTGATCTCGAGGAAGGGATAAAATTGTTAACGCCAAGGCAAATAAATCCGAAATTGAAATATGTTCTAATCAACTTCATAATTTGTCAAATACCATCAATATATATGGAACCAAACCAAACTAGTGAGTCATTGTTTTGAGGCCGACTTTGCTTTTTTCCGGACCTAACAATCTGAGATCATTCCTTTTATCATTCTTTTGAGTAAGGATTTTCAGGTATTAAACTATAGCAAAATGATTAAATTTCTAAAACTTTAATAAGAAAAACGGAAGTTATCAACTAAAAGTAAAGTACTACTCGTGTTTGGCGTAAATTGAAAGCTATCCAACTTTTAGTGACGTACTGGCTGAGTTAACTTCTCTTTTCCAAAAAATACAAACTCAACAAATGGATCGATATCAGAACACAGACACCAAAATGGGTATGGGGAAAATGGAATATAATTTTTAGGGTAGGATTCCCACAATTTTGGCAGCATGATGTGGAAAGCAGAAAGGGAACAAAGTCAAAAAATGTCCTTTGGGTGCTGTTTTTTTTTTTTTTTTTTCCAATAAATATATATTTATTTCCCCTTAATAATGTTGGAGCAAAATGCAAGAATAGATTCTCTCCCAGAATGCTCAAACCAACTAGCCAAGGATAGCTACTTCTTTTGGAACCAAAATTGTTTATTTTCATCTTCAAAAAATAAACAAATAAATAGAAAGGAAATCGCTCTTTTTGGCTTCCATTATCCAACTTCCGATTTTGCTCCTTTAATTAATGGAAGAAGGATTCCACAAAGTTCTTCATTTCTTCTCCCAACACTTTTTAGTCAATCTAAACAAAAAAACACGAGCTAAAAACATATTCCACTATGCCCAAAAAAATTTAGGGCGCTAAGGTTTGTAGTCAAGATTTTGATGGATTTGGGTAACTAGGTGGCAATATGCAAGGTCGTAGTCGTTATGTTGATTTGAATATCATCAATTTTTAAGGTAAATTTGTGATAATAGCAATTTGTCTAATTGGATAATAGATATTAGTGATTGTAAAACGTGGACAATATTTAAAGTTTTCACTCATGAGAGGATCAAACTGTGAACAAAATGAAAATAGAGAGTCCAAGAAATCGATTGGGGATGGAGGGGGGAATGTCAAGAAGTACCATGATGAGGTGGGTCATAAAGCAAAGTGAAGATTTGCAATTCATGATGGCCCCATTACTATTTTTATCCAAAATTTCATCGGTACACCTTTCTTTATCTCAATGTTTAAATAATTCTCCGCATTCTTGGAAGAGAGGCATAAATAATATAATTAAATACCACTTCATATACATGCTTTTTGAGAGAAACACAATCACAAAATTTATGAATCAAAGTATTGATTCAAGGGTACAGATTCAACTCAATAATTCCCAAAAAGAATCGGGAATTCAAGTACAATATTACTATTAGGACCAAAATTCGTCCAACTTATTTTTGACAATTTTAAGGTATTTATATTTTTATAGAGTTTTTGTATTTCAGAAAATAAGTAAACGTTATTTATGATTATCATGTATTTATATTTCGAATAAGGTATTATCTAGTTGTATTCTATTTTTACTAAGTTATCAAAATAATTATTATTAATTATCTAATTAATAGATTTTTTTTTATTTATTAAACATATCTTAATTGCTTAAAAATATACAATATACATATTTATTCTACAGATTCTCTACATGATTTTATGGGTTTCTCGACACAAATTATTTACAATAATCTCATACTGACGTGTTATTTTGCAGAATTATATCGAGTTTGAACATTACAAATGATACGTAAGTAATTCTCATTAGCACAATCCAAAAAATTAACCAATTTTTTTTCTCTTTCCAGGTGGTTATGAACCTCAGATTTTTTGCTCTACAATTACAATCATTACCAATCTTATTCACAATTATGAATAAAATAAGATACAATTTGTTCATTTTTCTTTTCCTTTTTATTTTGTCCAATTTCTCCCCTGATACATTCGAATATTATTCACGATCCTTCTCTATGTCGTGGCTAGTGATTGATTTTCAACTCCAAAACCGTAAAAGATCAGAAGGTGTATTTATTGGTTATTTGATTATTTCTCTTCTCATTTTGAAAATTCAATCAGAAATTTTAGAAATGCCAATGATAATTTTGCATTTCCAATGTTTCTTGTAATTTTGAAGATGTTTTTCTTTCCTTGCAAGCTCCAGCTGGCCGAGATGACCAGATATGCTGAACAGAGCTACCCATGGGTGAACTCTAACTGAAGGAAAAAAATTATAAATACTTATTTTTAAAATCATATTTTCATAAATATTCATTTTATTTTTGTTTTACAATATCTTTTTATATATTTTATGAATAAAAATCACTTGACACATATTTCAAAAATGTATACCATAAGTCAATTTTATAATGAACCGTATTAATCATCTACGTGTATATCATTCATATTTTACACATGAAATAATTACATGAAAATTTACATTATAAATATGTATACCACTCATATTTTGCACATAAAATATATACTCTAAAAAAAGACACTTTTGATAGAAAAATTAAAATGGGTATTCATGGATATAAAGTACAAAAGGGTGTTGGGTGTAAATTTCTCTTAACAGACAGTCTCCAATGCTGGCCCAATAACCATGGTCTTTTGGATCCGGCCCATATTCATATTCCTAAAATTCCCCACTTTACACTAAATGACAGTTCCTGAAATTACGCTGAGCCTCCATTTTTTTCAGCACTTTTGCTGCAACTACTATTTGTGAATCTTCTATTCGGCCGTGTCGGTTGAATTTTATAATTTTTCTGGTTGAATTTTAATATCTGTATGGTCGAGTTTAAAACATTAATTTCCGGATAAATCTATCAATTATACATAAAATTCAAATGCGCTGCTAAATCACTAATTCATTCCATACAAACTGTCAAAGTTTTTTTTAATAGTGGATCTATTCCCACTGTACTCTCCACACACATCATTTTAGGACTTTTTTATTTCAAAAATAGTCCTCACACAGGTCATTTTATTACTTTTTTAATACAAAAGCTTAAAGAGAGTTAAGAAAAGAAAATCAAATTATCCATTACCGACACACAACTTATCACCTTTGCATTTTTAAAAAAAAAATCTTTAAACACTACTTTTAAACAAATCATATTAGGTCTCACGAAATCTCCTCTTTAATCGATATAAACAAACCTTTAATTCCCATCGTAGTTGTATTAACTAATTGAGTGGTATATGATGAAGCGATATAAAGAATAGGATTTTGACGTGAAGGCTATTATTGAACAATAAGGTATACAATAAGCAATGCAGAGGAGAAGAAGATGAAGATGATGAGTGGTTTATGGAAAATAGAATTTGAATATTGTGATGACTGGGAAATAGAAAATAGGATTTTAAAGTAAGGGCTATTTGGAACAAAAAGGGGGTATATTAAGTACTATTAGATTTTAAGTTAGGATTTTAAGGTAAGGGCTATTTGGAACAACAAAAGGGTATATTAAGTATTAATTAGATTTTAAGTTTCAAATCAGGAGTGATTTTAGTGCGAGTGTGGGGATAGTAGACTTAAGCCACCTTTTTTTTAAAAAAAAAAAAAAATTCTCATTTAGTTTTTCTTTGGGGAAAATACCTAAAATCTCCATGTGGTTTGTAAAATACCAATTTTCTCCCTAGTTTTTTGAGAAAACTAAAATTTTCCTCTTAATTTGTCAAATTGGATCAAACTTATTTGCTATAACAAATTGTTATTGACTTTTACCAAATTTTCAATCCAAAAATAGCCAAATTGCCCTTGGTCAAATGATCAAATTGGTCTATTAAAACCTACAACCAGACAACTTAAATATCAAATATTCAAATTTATGCTTAAAAACTTGAATATATTTCTTGTTTTCAGAAACATAGGATAAAAATTAGTATTTTGCTAAAACACAAGAGAGATTTTGGGGTTCTTTTTTTCATTTTCTTTATCACTGCAAATTAGATGGGCGTCATGGTAAATTTGGTATAGGTATGTTCATGAGTAGTTTTCTAATTAGAGAAACATACATTGTGTTTCTTGTATACTTAACTAGATAAGGAATTTCATTCTTTTATCAACTTTTAAGAGTAAAAAAAATAGGAAGTTTGATTTTATATGATAAATTTTCAAAAGAATTGAAAACTCACGGATCTTAGATATTTTTAAAAAAATTCCAGATTTATTTTAAAAAATACCACATTTACTAATTCATGAGATACTTGAGCTAATCAGCTAAGTTAGGTAATCAAACTAGATATATCAAGTACCTCAATTGGTTACCCTCAAGTAACACAATTAGTTATTTCGATTGCCATAAAAAAATATCAATTTTGAAAAAAAAGTGATATGTTTCTAAATCTTTCTCAGAATTGGTATTGTTCTAAATACTCTTTTCAAAGTATTTTTCAATTCAGCCTACCCATGATTTTTCAATTTTTTGGGTTTTAAGCCTAACTTTTTGTAAGAAGCTGAAAAAAAAAACACAAATTGTAGAGTGCAAGTGCAAATCTGCAAGTAAAATTCAGAATTAATACCGAACATGAACCCGGGCACATCTAAACCTGAATTCGTCAAGGGTATAGTTTTTAAAACCCGAACCTGAACTGGGTTCACTAATATCTAGGTACAACTTACTCCATTAGGGTCGGGTACATGCGGATAGATGTGTTTCCAGGTTAAATTGCCATCTTTATCTATAGTAATTAGGGGAATTAGAATATGTGTCCTTTTTTTTGCACTTCATTTTAATAAATCTCTATTTTTTGTTTTCTTTTAATAGCTAAATAGTTGAGTATATGTAATTTTAAAATTAATATATTTACTTTTATACCATTTTTAGTTTTAGTTTATGTAGTAAATTATACTAATTTTTATATTGAATACATCATATTTTATATACTAGTCATTTTATTATAATATTTGAAAAACTATATTTTAATAAATAGTTCCAAAATTCAATCACTTTGCTATAAGAATCGCAGTGATATGCTAAACGACTATAGGTTTATATTCGCTTTTTGCTATAAGAATCGTAGTAATATGCCTAAACGACCATAGGTTTATATTGGCTTTTCACGTACATATCCAGAATAAAGAAATAAAATAAGTGTTTATAAAAATATGGGTATTGGTGAAATAAAATAAAACAAATAAGTATTTATAAAAATATGTTTAAGAAAACGAGTATTATGTATTTTCCCAATAATAAATATAAAACTTTGCTAAAGCAAAACTCCCATAACGTTTTTTTTATTTTTTTCAATGCCAAATGATCTAATTTTTGGGTTTCTCCATTCTTCTTCTCCAATCTGGGCTGGGAAATGAAACTACATAATTTTAAAAATTATTATAAGAATGCTCTTAAAAAATTATAGTTTATCGTTAGTCGAGTACATTAATGCTTTGCTGGATATCTAATACCAACATGAACTTATTAAAAAAGGAAAAAAAATCTAAACCTTATATGCCCTTGGAGAGAAAAAAATGTACCGTTGAAGTTTTGGTCGGCAAGAGTAAGATAAAAAAAAATCAACGGAGTAAAAAAAAAAAAATTAAGGACAAAGAAAACATTATATCCTTCAAAATCATTATTTTTTTCCAGGTAGTTTGTTGAAATTAGGCTCTTATAGCACATGGCTCAAGGCAAAATGGATTATGTCAAATTGTCAATTAGGTAGAAAAAAAAATGGCATAATTATAGCTTTGTGAGTCAATCATATTCATATCTTCAAATATGTCCATTTTAACAGCTTTGATTAACAGCTAGTTGCCAGATCCTTTGGAGGAAATAGTAGGAAGACTGGCCCTATATGAGCCATTTTCTTTAATCATTTCCACTCCCAAGCCAGCAAAAAATCTTACTTGTTTTTTTTTTTTTTTTTGAGTGGAAAAAATCTTACTTGTTTTATTTTCAGTTATTAAATTAAATTAGTTAATTACGAACAAACCCATTTAACCTAAGCCTAACGAAGAAATTAAATCGCAAAAACCGTACGAGTCTCTGAAAAATTGGAACTTGCTGGAAGGTTCCCTGTTCCTTCATAACACTAAGCGAAAAACACGATCATAGTTTAATGTGAAACTAGTCAGCCCAACACAATATCTTAAATAACATGTCCACATGTCATTAATTACCATATGAATTGTTGCTGGCTATAGGGGTCTTCAAGAGTATTAAGCTCCATATTTATTGCAATTATGTTGCAAAACGGTTTACAAAAAGTATATATTATAAAAAAATAATAACAACTTTTTGCCAGGCTTGTCCCCGAATTTGTCGTGAGTTAGCGATTAACACTAATCTGTTTGTGGCTCTTAAGTTTGCTACCATTTTTTTTTTTTTTTTTGGATATGTCTGGTCCATGAGCTTATAGTGGATTGACGATATAATCCTTGGTTCAAACGTAGATCGGCATGTTTGCTCCCTCGAAATGCATGGCACATGCCGAATTCTTTTACGAAGTTATAACCTTTTTGGCATTTGAATTTCGACATGAAAATCCTTCAGAATTGTCTCTTGTAAATTTATGAACATTTTTTGCCTCAAGTTCCGAAAATGAATGCCGAAATACACATTGGATTTGCATTTGCATTAGGATTTAGGGTGCAATTATTAATTAGTGAATGTGACGGTTGAGGCGCCTGAAACCGCCAAGACATATAATTGGAACGTAGTCTTTATAATATTAGTAGTCATTAGCACCTTATCTTTAATTAAGTCCTTCCTTGTTAAAGGCCATGTCTCTCGGCTTCCTTAGTCCAAATGTGTTATCAACATCGGACTTATTCCACTATTTCCTCTTCAATGTTGACTCCCCCAAAAACCACCCGTGTGTCTACTCTTACTCTTACTCTCTCTTTCTCTATTTTTTTTTTAAAGAAAATAAAAGTTAGGAAAAGGTTATAAATTAAGAAAATATGTAATTATGCTCATGAAGGATATATTTATATCACTATATCTTTTCTGTTTATTTCTTCACATAGTTGTTATTAATCAAGTAATAAATGACAGGTATGTGACTCAAAATCGCATCGCATATCTTCATGAAAGATGAAGTTGTGTGATTAGGATCACTCATATGACTTGGCTTAGTTCTGAGCCATATGAACAAGTTGAGGTGGATATATGAAGTCGGCAATATAATAGAAAATGAAAGCAAACATGAAATAATAATTTAGGGCCTGTTTGGCTCTTTTTTGTTTCAAAAATGATAACAAAAACTGTTTTCTGATTTTTTCAGAAAACAATGAGTGTTTTGGTAAACGTTTTCTGAAAATAGTTTCTAAAAAACAAAAAAATAGAGAACATGTTTGGATAGCAAAAAAACAATTCTAATTTTTAGAAAACACTATTTTTTGGCAAAAAAAATTAGGAAATATTGTCCAAAATTACAATAAAAAAATTACAACCTCAAAGAATTTTCTTCTTATTGAACCTTGGCTTTTAATTATAACAAATTAATTTTAATTCTGTGAAAAAGATAAATTAATATAACAAATAATACTTTATTTAAATTTTTAACGAATAAATAAACTTTAAAATAGTTATTTCATTAACGTGATTGAAACATACTCCACTTTATACGATGTCTAAATAAAAGTGATCAAATATTAATTATTAATTAATAGTATATACCTAACTAATTCCTATTATTATAGTTGATCCACGTAACATGAGAAATATGATCATGACAAGCTGTCATAGTTGCTGTTGATTCATATGACAAATTCACTATATATCTTGGCTTGCTTGAACTAGATTCTTCACCGCTTTCATTGTTGTTGTCACTCTCTAGATCTTTTTTTTCCCATTCTCTAAATATACAGTTATATCTTATTCTTTTACGAATAAAATTATGAAGAGTGCAATAAGCAATAACTATCAAAAGTTATCAACTCAGTTTGTAAGGTGGCATCATTTTCAAAATTGGTGATCGTGCTTTTAACACACCAAAGCAACGCTCGATTACATTCCTTAGAGTAGAATGCCTATAATTGAATAGTTCTTTAGCACAGTGGTTATTGACCTCTATCACTATACTCTTGCAAGTGATATTTTTCACCACGATATGAGGAAAGAAAACCCTGAGTGCACGAAAATCCAGAATCTACAATATCGTATTCACCTACTCAAAATAAGACGTGTTGAAAATAGGAGTCAGTTTCGTTATTTGCACCATCACAAAAAATAAAAAATAAGAATTCAATTGAAAGTTTTCAATACCTTCATTAGGAAATGGAAATTTTCTTTCAGGTCTTGTAATTACATCTAAAAATACTCTAGAATCATTTGCAGTACTTTCCCTACTAGCATATGTCACGACCTAAACCCCGAGGTAGTGGCAGAAGAGAAATTTCACTAAAATTAGAATTTTTTTTTTTTTTTGTGAATTCCAACTAGTAGACCTATTCCACAGTTCATAGTCACTAATAAACACAGACTGAAAATTTTTAAGAAAAACCAAATTTCAAATATAAACTGAGCATCATCATTCACACCTCAACATCAAGCTAGTATTGTAAAAAACCCAGTTTTTACAAGGGCATAATGGTCATCTGACCAAATTTTTTTAAAAATAAAAAATAAAAAAATAAAAAAAATATATATATCTTTCTCTCTCTCCCTCGTCTCTCTCACTCTCTCGGCCAAAGGAAGCCGCACCGCCGCCCAAGCACCGTTCGGCCGAGCAGACCACCGGCAGAGCTCCCCCAGGCCGCCACGAACCAGCGCCGGCCAGCTGCAGGGCGCCGGAGCCGCTCGCCGTCGCCGAAGAAGAAAAAGGACCGTTTCAAACTTTTTGTCACCGGCGAAGATTCCGGCGTCCATTCGACCTCAAACCAGTCCCGTTGGATTCGTATCGTCGCAAGGATCGTCAAGGTATATATTTTACGATCTCTTTTTGTCCGAATCAAAAGTTGCCATTTTTGGGTATTTTGAGTTTATAGTTGTAGTTTTCGATCCGGCCGTTGGATTGTGTTTTTGACCGCATTTTTGGAATGTACTCGGAAAATGGAGAAGTTTGATATATATATATATTGTGTTGTTTGTGATCGGCACAAAAATCGAGATCGGACGGTCGAGATTTTTTCTCGTTATGCATGCCATCGGTCCGGTGTGGGCCCGAACTAGAATTGAATAAATTATATATCTAACCTAGCTATTTTGGGTGCTAGAAATTCAGTGAAGAGGTCCATTTACGAAATTGAAGCTCCAGTGAGAAGTTCACTTTTCGCAAGAGGACGATCGAGGGCTTGGAATTAGTTCCCGACCCTCCGGGCGATCGTCAACGACACCTTGAGGACTCAATANATTGCTCTGGGAATTTGCTATGTGCAGGTTATTTTGGGTGTATCAAAAATAAGGCCGTTATACTGCCCATTTTTCTATAAAACCCTATTATGCATGTTTTACTGAAAAACCAGAGTACAGTAGTTTTTACACTTCAGTTCTGTATTACACGTGTCATAGGATCATACATGAGTACTGTGTTAGCATCGTGAGTTTTACAGTATGGAACTGTAAGCCTCACCGTCGGTGAAAGTCCGTAAATTCGCGCGGGGTTTGTTCTTATGATTATCTCCCCATTTGGTAGGCATAGGCAATTCGGTTGCCCCTCCAGATTTGGTAGGTGACACACGGGTGTCCCCTCTGGGTATGGGCTTAGGTGTTAGGCAGGCTGTTAGGCATACTTAGTGCCATCATCCTGGATTTCCACAGATGAGAGGATGAGAGCTCATGGGTATGGGTTGATTTGTGTCATGTGCATATAGATTGATGATTTTGGTTACACTGTTTTATATATATAGGCTCCCGGTTTGGACTATATTTATATGTGTGTGTATGTTTTGGATTTGAACTAACCTTGCAGGAGTTTTCTATCACTGAACTGTTTTTCTTCGAGATAACTATTTTTCTACTAGGCATTCTATGCTCACCCCCCCTTCTTTCCTTTCTCAGGTGGTGTTCAGTGCGATCTTGATAATCAGGAGGAGTAAGAGGCCATCTTGACTGTAGTTCATTTCTTGGTAATGCTAAAAGACTACTATTGTGGTGTTTGGACTGTTTGGGGTTTTGTATTAGCATTGAACCAAGATTACTACTTTCTATTTTGTCTGTAAACTTATGTATGCCATTCTGGGATTTAACTTATTGTTGTAGATGATGATGATACTTGGACTTATATTTGATTTTCCCGTTTTTTCAATTATTATTCGGTCTATGTTTAATGGTATATACGAACTGTGGGAGAGGTTCACGGGACAAAATTCTAAATACTTTATCAAAATGGACTGTTTTCAAAACTAAAACTTTTTAGACACTTTTCAAATAAATCAAAGAATTTCCCACTTTTGTGAGATTCTCCTTCTGCCACTGGCCCGGGTTTTGGGTCGTAACAGAAATTGTGGTATCAGAGCTTTGATTTTAATCGCTCAAATGTATCGCCATTACACTAGACTGAAGTTATTTTATGACAAGCATGCATCATTATTTCACTAACAGCTTGGCATATTGTTTCAAACTTGTAAGGATGCCTCCTAGAAGAGTTCCGAGGCACCTGTTGGGCACCGAACCTCCTCAACGTCCAGATTTCTCTCATCTAATCGAGGCAATACAGCAGGCATTTGCCCAGATGAGCAACTAAGACTATCAGCCTCCAGCTCCGAGGGCACGTCAGCTGGATCAGTCAGATTACCTCCAGCGATTCATGCACCTCCAGCTAGGGCAGTTTGACGGGAGACCAGATCCTCTCACGGCAATTGCTTAGTTGCGTGAGATGTAGAGGCATTTTCTGTCCCTTGGTGCTCCGGTAGAGTTTTGGGCAATCTTTGTCGTTACCCGTCTGTCTGGGAGTGCCATTCGTTGGTGGGAGACTGTGGAGCGGATGTAGGATGTTGTGGGTCTTACTTGGGAAGGCTTTGAGCAGATTTTCAGGGCTCAGTTTTCCATGAGGGTCAACAGGATGAGATTATAAATTGCTTTGAGACTTTGGTCCAAGGTAATAGAACAGTGAATGAGTAC
Organism: Parasponia andersonii; assembly: GCA_002914805.1. Lineage (NCBI taxonomy): Eukaryota > Viridiplantae > Streptophyta > Magnoliopsida > Rosales > Cannabaceae > Trema > Trema andersonii. Next base: position 472,084 of record JXTB01000054.1, read on the forward strand.
CTGATTGAGTTCACTGAGTTGGCAAGTGTTGCCCTTAACCCAGGTACGAGTGAGAAGTCCCGGGTTGCAAAGTTCAGGATTCGTCTGAATCGGAACATTTTCTACAGGATTGATACCCAGACTTTCCATACTCTTCCTGAGATTGCAGTGGCTGCCCAGTGGGCAGAGGCCATCGAAGAAAGTTTGGATTCCAGGAGGAACCAGCGGAGAGGAAATAACAAGAAAGCCACCAGAAGGAACTAGGGGCAGTGGTCAGCCCAGGATACTCTGAGCAGTGGGAGCTCGAACAACAGTAGTTCTTCTGAGGGTGGCAGAAGTAGTCCTTATGGAGGATATTTCGTTTATGGCCAGCCAAGTCACCGAAAGAAAGAGTGTCCTACTCGCCTATAGAAATCTCCTCTTTCTCAACCGCAGGAGAGCCAGACAGGTTCTGTTCCTTATCAGAACACTCAGGCAAGGCCGCAACAGTCGCAAGGTGCTTTACAGACTTTTACTTCCCCTCAGCCTTATCAGTATCAGTACCACCCTCAGGCTTACACTCAGAATTTTCAGGCTTTTCAGGCCTTAGGGAGTCAGAGTGGGCCCAGTTATAGCAGTAGTGGTCCAGGATCCAGCAGCAGCCGACCTGGTCAGGGGAGAGGTAACAAAGGGAAAAGAAAGGTGACTGGCCAAGCCTATGCTTTTACTGGAGCCGACGACACTCAGGATCACACCGGTCGAGGTGTTGTTGACTGTATGATCCTTATTTCACACTTTTGGGCACATATTTTGTTTGATACTGGTGCATCCCATTCATTCATATCCTTATTGTTTGCTCAATTGTTGGGGTTGGAATTTTCTGATTTGGATTATGTATTGACGTTGGATACATCTTTGGGAGGAATGACTGATGTGTCTAGTGTGTGTAAGTCTTGTCAGGATGTGATTGGTGATAGGAAGCTTCTTGCTGATTTGATTGTGTTGCCGATGGGACAGTATGACGTAATACTTGGTATGGATTGGTTGTCGAAATATCAAGTGGTTGTAGACTGTCGTATGAAGCGGGTGACTCTTTTTTCTAGTGATAGATATTCTGTTGTCTATCAAGTTGGGATGAGTCCGTTGAAGCCTAGTACTGTTCTGAAAGCGTGCATGGGTGGAAGAAAGAAACTTGAGTGTTATGGGAACTTGTTTGCCATGGATGGTGAGGTGAGGACAGAAGATCAAGACCCATGGATTCCGGTGGTGTGTGAGTATTCGGAGGTATTTCCTGAAGACTTATCGGGGTTACCACCTGATAGGGAGATCAAGTTCTGCATTGAGCTAGTTCCTGGAGCTCAGCCAGTTTCTATTCCAGCTTATCACATGGCACCTACTGAGATGGAAGAATTAAGAGAGCAGTTGGACGATTTGCTTTCCAAAGGCTTCATTCGCAGTAGCACTTCTCCTTGGGGTGCTCCTGTTTTGTTTGCGAAAAAAGCTGATGGTTTGTTGAGACTTTGTGTGGACTACATGAAGTTGAACTAGTTGACAGTGAAGAACAAGTATCCTTTGCCAAGGATAGATGAGTTGTTTGATCAACTCGGTGGTTCAAGATTATCATCAGTTGAAGATAAGGGAAGATGATATACCTAAGACAGCATTCAGAACTCGATATGGTCATTTTGAGTTTCTGGTGATGCCATTTGGTTTGACGAATGCCCCTGCAGCTTTTATGGATCTCATGAATCGGGTTTTCAGGCCGTTTTTGGATCGTTTTATAGTGGTGTTCATCGACGACATCCTGGTGTATTCCAAGACTCGAGAATAGCATTCTGAACATCTGGGAATAGTATTCAAGACCTTGAGAGATCATCAGTTGTATGCTAAGAAATCAAAGTGTGACTTTTGGATGTCAGAAGTAAAGTTCTTGGGTCATGTGATTTCTCACGGGGGTATTTCAGTCGATCCTGCTAAAATCGAAGCTATTCTAGAATAGGAAAGACCGAGAAATGTGACGGAGGTATGCAGTTTCCTTGGATTGGTAGGCTACTACTGTCGTTTTGTGCAAGATTTCTCGAGAATTACTTTGCCTTTGACGGAGTTGACCAAGAAGAACGTTAAGTTTGTTTAGGATCACAAAAGTGAAGAAGCTTTTATCAGGTTAAAGCAGAGTTTAACCACTGCACCTGTTCTTACTGTTCCTGACAGTAACGAGCCTTATGTGGTGTATACTGATGCTTCGAAGATGGGTTTGGGATGTGTCTTGATGCAGAATGGTCGAGTTGTGGTTTATGCTTCTCGTCAGTTGAAGCCGCATGAAAGGAACTATCCCACCCATGATCTGGAACTTGCAGTAGTGATCTTTGCGTTAAAGATTTGGAGATGTTACTTGTATGGTTTGAAGTTCGACATATTCTCCGATCATAAGAGTTTGAAGTATCTCTTTACCCAGAAGGATCTGAATTTGAGACAACGAAGATGGGTTGAATATATGGAGGATTATGACTTTGACCTATAGTATCATCCTGGTAAGGCCAACGTTGTAGCTGATGCACTGAGTAGGAAGCCTCGTGGTGTACTAACTGCACTAGTGTTCAAAGATTAGAAAAACTCAGTTGCAATTGGTGACTATAGCTTGCAGTACTTCGAGAATGAAGGTGTTGCTTGCCTGAGTAACATTGTGATTTCACCATCTCTTCTCCAGACTGTCCAGTGGAGTCAGTGGCAAGACAGGGAGTTGAGGACAATCTGGAACCGGCTTCAGAATGGTGAGCAGTTAGATGGTTGGAGCACTAACAGAGAAGGGTTCTTGCTTTTCAGTAGGAAGTTGGCTGTAGTTGATGACCCTAATTTTTGAGAAACCATTCTAAGAGAGGCTCACAAATCAAGGTTCACAGTACATCCGGGAAGTACTAAGATGTATCGGGATTTGAAGTGGCAGTATTGGTGGAAATGAATGAAGAAGGATGTAGCAACTTTTGTGGCTAAGTATTTGACTTGTCAGCGAGTCAAGGCTGAACACCAGAGACCAGCTGGATTACTTCAGCCGTTACCCATTTCGGAGTGGAAGTGGGACAAGATCACGATGGACTTCATGACTAGTTTGCCGAAGACCTTGAGGAAGAACGACATAGTTTGGGTGATAGTCGATTGGTTAACGAAGAGTGCTCACTTTATATCGATCCGGATTGACTACTCTCTCACTAAGCTTAGTAAACTATATGTGGAGAACATCATACGCTTGCATGGTGTGCCTTTAAGCATAGTTTCTGATAGAAATCCAAGATTTACTTCTAAGTTTTGGAGAGCCTTGCAGAAAGCATTTAGTACACAGTTGGATGTCAGTACAGCTCACCATCCTGAGATAGATGGTCAGACTGAAAGGACCATTCAGATTCTTGAGGACATGCTACGTTGTTGCATACTGGACTTTGGTGGGAACTGGGATGACCATCTTCCTTTAGTGGAATTTGCTTACAATAATAGTTACCAGACCAGTGTGGGTGTGGCTCCATATGAAGTGCTGTATGGGAGGCCGTGTAGATCGCCTTTGTGTTGGGCAGAACCAGAAGAGCATGTTACTCTCAGACCTGAACTGATTGAGGAGACTAATAGGAAGATCAAGGATATCCAAGAGAGACTCAAGGAGATTCAGAGTCGCCAGAAGAGTTATGCTGACCCTAAGAGGCGTGAGGTAGAGTTCGATACTGGTGATTCCGTGTTCTTGAAAGTGACTCCAAGACGTGGTGTTACAAGATTTGGAGTTAAGGGTAAGCTTGCTCCAAGGTATATTGGTCCCTTTGAGATCACTGAGAGGATTAGACCAGTGGCTTATCGCTTGAATCTGCTTGCGCAGTTGGGCCACATGCATAATGTGTTTCACGTGTCGATGTTGAAGAAGTACACACCGGATGCATCCCATGCTATCCAGTACGTTCATGTACCGATCCAAAAAGATGTGTCCTATGTAGAGCAGCCTGTTCACTTGTTGGCTAGAGAGTTGAAGGTGCTTCGCAACAGAGAGATACCACTTATCAAGGTGCTTTGGGAACATCACAAAGAAGATGAGGCTACTTGGGAACTCGAGACGGAGATGTACAAGAAGTACCCTTATTTGTTTAACTTTCAGTTAGAAGTTGTATTGTGATGAAAATCTTGACTTGTATTTTGAATTTCGGGACGAAATTCCGATAAGGAGGGGAGAATGTAAAAAAACCTAGTTTTTAGAAGGGCATAATGGTCATTTGACCAAAATTAAAAAAAAAAATAATAAATTAAATTAAATATATATATCTTTCTCTCTCTCTCTCCCTCGTCTCTCTCACTCTCTCGGCCAAAAGAAGCCGCACCGCCGCCCAAGCACCGTTCGGCTGAGCAAACCACCGGCAGAGCTCCCCCAGGCCGCCACGAACCAGCGCCGGAGCCGCTCGCCGTCGCCAGAGAAGAAAAAGGGCCGTTTCAGACTTTTTGTCACCGGCGAAAATTCCGGCGTCCATTTGACCTCAAACTAGTCCCGTTGGATTCGTATCATCGCAAGAAACATCAAGGTATATATTTCACGATCCCTTTTTGTCCGAATCAAAAGTTGCTATTTTTGGGTATTTTGAATTTATTGTTATAGTTTTCGCTCCGACCGTTGGATTGTGTTTTTGACCGCATTTTTGGAATGTACTCGGAAAATGGAGAAGTTTGATATATATATATTGTGTTGTTTGCTGATCGGCACAAAAATCGAGATTGGACGGTCGAGATTTTTTCTCGTTTTGCATGCCATCGGTCCGGTGTGGGCCCGAACCAGAATTGAATAAATTATATATCTAACCTAGCTATTTTGGGTGCTAGAAATTCAGTGAAGAGGTCCATTTGCGAAATTGAAGCTCCGGTGAGAAGTTCACTTTTCGCAAGAGGACGATCGAGGGCTTGGAATTAGTTCCCGACCCTCCGGGCGATCGTCAACGACACCTTGAGGACTCAATANATTGCTCTGGGAATTTGCTATGTGCAGGTTATTTTGGGTGTATCAAAAATAAGGCCGTTATACTGCCCATTTTTCTATAAAACCCTATTATGCATATTTTACTGAAAAACCAGAGTACAGTAGTTTTTACACTTCAGTTCTGTATTGCACGTGTCAGAGGATCATACATGAGCACTGTGTTAGCATCGTGAGTTTTACAATGTGGCGCTGCGTGCCCCACCGTCGGTGATAGTTCGTAAAATCGCGCGGGATTTGTTCTTCTGATTACCTTCCCATTTGGCAGGCGTAGGCAATTCGTTTGCCCCTCCAGGTTTGGTAGGCGACACACGGGTGTTCCCTCCGGGTATGGGCTTAGTTGTCAGGCAGGCTATTAGGCATACTTAGTGCCATCATCCTGGGTTTCCACAGATGAGAGGATGAGAGCTCATGGGTATGGGTTGATTTGTGTCATGTGCATATGGATTGATGGTTTTGATTACACTGTTTTATATATATGGGTTCCCAGTTTGGATTATATATATATGTGTGTATGTTTTGGATTTGAACTAACCATGCAGGAGTTTTCCATCACTGAACTATTTTTCTTCGAGGTAACTATTTTTCTACTTGGTATTCTATGCTGACGCCCCTTCTTCCCTTCCTCAGGTGGTGTTCAGTGCGATCTTGGTAATCAAGAGGAGTAAGAGGCCATATTGACTGTAGTTCATTTCTTGGTAATGCTAGAAGTCTACTATTGTAGTGTTTGGACTGTTTGGGATTTTGTATTAGCATTGAACCAAGATTACTACTTTCTATTTTGTCTGTAAACTTATGTATGCTATTCTGGGATTTAACTTATTGTTGTAGATGATGATGATACTTGGACTTATATTTGATTTTTCTATTTTTTTCAATTATTATTCGGTCTATGTTTAATGGTGTATACGAACTGTGGGAGAGGTTCGCGGGATGAAATTCCAAATACTTTATCAAAATAGACTGTTTACAAAACTAAAACTTTTTAGAAACTTTTCAAATAAATCAAGGAATTCCCATCTTTGTGAGATTCCCCTTTTGCCACTGGCCCGGGTTTTGGGTCGTGACAAGTATGGCACATATAGTTACAGACATTTTCAAAGTAACATACTTAATATGAATGCTAGCAATATCCATATATTTAACAAGACTTAAACATGAGCTTTGCATTCACACTCCTAGCATTACCAAGTCTCAAACTACGAATAAAAGATAACTTCTTATTCTGCTTGTTGACCGTCAATGTCACACTGGACATCACTTATGAAGAAAGTAGGGAGGGTGAGCATAAATTGACCAGTACATTACCCTATTTCCCTTTTTGGGAAAATCCTTTATAAATCTCAAAACATCTGCATGGTTAGTAGTACTTGAAAGCATTTATATAAATATTAAGGATTTAAACTATTTATAGAAAACTATGCCAAAAACCAAAACCAGATATTCAGGTCAAAACATATAAAAGTCTCAATTAAAATAAGCATAATCCACATCACATAAATTAACATATCACATGAGCTCTCATTCTCTCATCACGACTAGAGCGACCTATACTATATGTATTGAGTGCTCTCTGCCTGACATCTATCTCTGAAAACCAGAGGGACACTCATGTGTCAAATCCTACAAAACCGGAGGGGCACCGAATGCCTACGCCTACCGAATAGAGATAGTCAGAAAACAAACCCTGTGCGGGTTTACGGGCTCTCACCGAAGGCGAGTGTACTAGTCCGCCTACTACAATACCGTGATGCCTAAGACGACTCTCATACATGATTGTATGAAATGTACAATATATATAGAGTCTCAAACAATAATGCAGTGGTTTAACATTCTAGACATGCTCTGATTTTTAATTAAAATCCATTTTGTACTTTAAAATCCAAAAAGTACAGTTTCTATAGTTTTACCAAATTCTAAGTATAAAAACTTGTATAAAATTATATTTAAAAATATCTAGAGCAGTCTATAATATTTTACAAATTCATAGTTCATTAAAATAACTATTCAAATAATTCAATTTAATAAAATCACTAAATTTCATTTTTCAGAATAAATTCTAATTTTAATGAAAATAATAGAAAACAAAGAAATTGAATCCCTTACCTCGAAATAGTAGTTATGCTGAGCTAATGACGCTCGAAATATCCTCAATTGATCACCGAGTTGTTTGTACAGTTGTTTTCGAGTCTTGTCACGTTCACTTGAAAAGTTGACTTTTCAAACGGAGGCTCGGATTGAGAAATAGAGGTCACCACTGAATTCAGGACACCCAAAAATGTTGGTTTAGATATAAAGTTCGCCGAAAACGAGTCCCGGTACGGGACCGGCTTGTGGCACGCAAAACGGTGCAATTCACGAGTATTTTCTCGATTTTCGTGCCACTTCGGGAAATAGTGGTATTTTATATCAAACTTCATGTCCCGATCTCACTGAGTCCAAATTCGAAGTCAGAACTTAGTTTCGAGGTCCCGAACACTTGGGCTCAAAAATCTTAAAATTATAAAAATACCACATTTTGAAAATAATTAGAAAAATACCACATTTTCATCCCGATAATTAACGATCTTCCGGTTATCGTTTTAACACTTCAAAATCATGAAATTTCATGTTTCAATCTCCTCTATCACGCGGTAAAATTTTTTCGGGAAAAATAACTCAATTCTGAAATAATTACGAAAATACCACAAAAATTAAATATTATAAAATACTGCTACAATAGTCAACTTCTCACCGGAGCTGAGTTGGAGGCCAAGAGTGGTCGGAAATGAAAGCTGGAGTCGAGACGAATCCAACGGTAGTGGTGGTGTGGTAATCGGACTTCGGAGGAGGAAACAGCGGGTGAAAAATCGGTCCGGTGGCACGAACTTCGGGCGGCCTTTTCTCCGGCGAGAGGCGGCGGTTCACAGCGGCAGTACCTGGCGTTGGTTCGTCGGCATCTTCTGGTCACGGCGGGTGGGCGCGTCGGGCGGTACGGTGGCCAGTGGTGGTCGCACATGAACAGTGGCAGAAGGTGGATCTCGGGGGCTTCCGTGGAGAAGAAAGAAAAAATGGGGGGTTTTATGCAATTTTTGAAAACTGTAGCAACGGGACACGTGGTGCAATCCGATTCGACCGAAAAAAAGTTTCTGAAATTCCACTTTGGCCACAATTTTAAAAATATTATTTCACTTTAGTCCCTCCTTAATTACACTTTTGTCCCTAGTCTGAAATTTCTTTTTTACTTTTGCCCCAAATGCACCTAGACTTTATCTTGTCTAGATTCAACACCAAAATTATTTTAGATTTTTATTTAATTAATCCAAAAATATAAAATTACCAAATTGTCCTTGAAGTAAAATTACTTAATTACCCTTACAAAATTTAAGATTTTACAGCATACACAAAAGTGCAGAACATATCAAAGTTATATGCACATAAAACATTTTGTATAATTATATTTTTTTGACGTTTGTAACTAACTTGCTTATCTACAGGAACACATGCACTAACATGTGTGCCATCGATTGCACCAATATATTTCTGGCACAAAAAAAATATTAAAATTCAATAAAAATTATATTCCAAGAATAACAATATATTTTTCACTAAATTATCTTTAATGTAATGGATTTCCTGAAACTATGGATAATATTTTGAGGAGTTGACAATATGAGAAGGTAATAGAGCTTAAGTTAGACGAATTATATTTTTCCTCGATGTACATATTGCCTTCATAGTTAAGTGGAAGTATTTATCAATAGTCTCAAGGGAATGTTGAAACTAGTCTGCTACAAGTCTTATTCCCATATTTTGGCCAACAATTATGAAAAAAAATAGCAACTGCTTTTTTAACTTTAATCTCTCGTGTGTCTTTTAAATACCCATTTCGTTTTAAAGAAGCACAAAGCTCAAGAAATATGTTTCTATCCATTTGTAACAACTCATGGCATGTTTTCTCATGACCATCTAATAACTCTCTCACAAAAGCTTCACCGCTTAAAATTGATGTTCTTTGAGGTACTTTTTCAATAAACATTTCATCATATTCATCTAATAACATAAGCATTATGAAATCTGTAAAGTCATCAAAACCACTACTTGAAGAAGATGACCTAGAATCATCCATTTGATTCATCCTAATCCTGCAAATATTATCAACATACATATTTAAAATTTGAAGGAAAAAAAAGAGAATATATATATATATATGGAATTAAACTTACAAAATTATAGACTTTAAACACATAGAAATTTTAATATTTAATATTTTTCAAATACTATAATAATTTTAAGCACATAGTAGATACCAATAGTAGACTTTAAACACAACAATTTTAACATTCTATGTCTATCAAATATTATACTAATCTTTAAAACCTATTAGATACTAGGATGACATACTCAAAGCCTATCCAACCCAGCCCTCTTTTTAAGAGTAGACATATTAACAAAGAGTTCTCTCCAGTCGGAATCCTTAAACTTCTCAACTGCTTTCATGTAAACATCATTGTCGATTTCTTCCCTTCCTTCGATGATTTGCACACACTTTGTAAGAAAAAATTCCTCCTTTTGGCTATTACCCTCTTCACTAGGACTTTTCTTATATTTTTTAGCCTTAGCTAAACAAGCATTAGTCTTAACTTTAGCTGCCTCGGTCCATGCAAGAAGTGCATTAGTCATTTGTTGTGATCTATTCTTTTTAGATCTTCACTCTGCACTAGTTGTTTCAGAATGTTTTGACGAGCAATTAAAAACTTCATCCACAAGGTGAGCACCTGTGCAACTAGTACTATCATGATCATCATTGTTACGAATATCTTTCTGACCAAATTCACCCTCCAATTATCTCTCATCATCTGTATTAAGTGGGCCTTCACTAGCAGCTAGGTGAAACGAGCCAGTAGCAGTCGACTTATTAAAAATAAGTTCTAATAGAATAAAGTAATCACATCGTTTCTTGCGATACTGCGATGCCTTCGGGTGTGCCTAAAAGAAAAAGAGAACTAATTTTATCGTCTAAATTATTCGAGCTGTAATTCTCCAAATAAATAATAGACACAACTAGAGTTTCTTGAATATATATATACCTAACATACTCTTACCCTTAAATAGTTTTGCCATATTTCCTCAGTAGCAGTCATAGTATTGGTCTCACGATCCCATCTAAAACTAGTTTGTTTCAATAGTTCAGCAAACTCACGATACTTAATTCGTAACCTATTGTATTTCTACTTATCTTGTTTCATTGAGAACATGCGCTTACTTTTACTTGGCAACTTTTCAAGAATTTTTGACCATGTGTTTGAGCTAAACTGTCCATTTCTCATATAATCTTTTTCTACTGTTGGACCTCATAAGCATGCATCATCAAGTTCAGTAACCTCATTCACCATATTCCAAAATCTAGCACCTAACCTAAAAAAATTCAATATTTCAAGCAAACAAATATAAACAATAATAACTTTGGAATAACAATAAACAAAAAAAAAATATAGAAAAGGGTTCATGAACTGATATGGCATGGTACATGTACGAAGAGAAAAGGGATTATATTGGTCTATCTATATCTTTTTCTCGAGATTATTTAGCTATGAGTGGACTCAAGCCTATGAAATTATTCTGCCCCAACAACTACAGTATGAAACATTCTTAAAGACAGAAATTGGAAAATAAGTTACAATCATATTTTCATTCTGTATTCTGAATATTATGTTGACCAATTACCAATCAAATGAATGAGCATACTGTAGATATACATCCAAACCTATCAATAATATACTTGTGGGGTCCGCTCTTAGATCATGTACCACGTGGACGATTAATTGGCAGAACAGGCTACAGGGAGCACACTGTCCGACACGTGTTCAGAAGGATCGCTTAAAGCCACACGAGTTGCACGTGATACCGTATGGGCCCATGGGCTGTCGGAGGCCAAGGTCGAATCCATCCCAGACCCTGGATGGGTTCGGCCCAGTCTAGTTCTTACCTCGACAGTTAGGGGTCAGGAGCCTCGAGGGTCTTCTGCCAAAAGATCATTGGAGGCAACGCAATGCTCCAGACCCCGACAGGGCATTTAATGCAATCCTGGGTAGTTGCGCGCATTGAGAAAACTATCATTATGGGCCCGTAGGCTGTCAGAGGCCAGGACCAAATCTTTCCCAGACCCTGGATGTGTTCAGCCCAGTCTAATTCTTACATCGGCAGCTGAGGGTCAGGAGCCTCGAGGGTCTTCTATCAGAAGACCATTAGAGGCAGCGTACTGCTCCAGACCCAGACATGGAATTTAATGCAATCCTGGGTAGGTGTGTGCATTGGGCAAACCGTCTTAACAGGACAGCGGTTTGTCAAAGCCCTGCCCCCGACAGGATTGAGCCATAGGGGATGGCGGAAAGTAGGTCACGAGGATGCAAGAGAAATTACGGTAATCACGGCCCGTGATTTGTGGAGTAAGTCATGATGAAAAAATGTACTCGATCCTGGGATTGAGAGCTAGAAAACTCTCAGTTCCAGGACTATATATATATGAGCCATACATCCCCTTGAAGGGAGATACTGATATATACAAATATAGAAAAAGATATACAAAAAATTTATAATCAAGAGAAAAATTTAATCTTTGCTACTCAATCTCAGGGATAAACATCTGGCTTAAGTATCGGAGAGTCTTTGCAGGTGGCCACTCTAGTCTCTCTGACCTAACCTGAAGTCAAAAAAGCTCTAGGATAGCGATGATACATGGACAGATAGTAGATACAGTATCAGCAGTTCAGAGACACGTGGACAGCTGGTAAGAATCGTTACCAATAATACCACTATAAGTAATATCCACTAATACAGTTAATCAGATCAAACAGAGATGGAGACGGAGACGAAGCCTGATCTTAGAGCTTAGCTTTGCGTTTAGCTTGCTGGTCTAGAGAAAAAAAGCTATTCTCTGAGTTTTTTTTTTTTTTTTTGAGTAACTCTAAGTTTTGAGAGAATAAATGAAAACATCAAAATAATGTTTCCCGAATTCTCTGTTTTTTTTTTTTTTTTTTAACTTTGTTTTTAAAAGTTGTTCCCAAAAGCAGGGCCAAACGACTCTAGTTCTTTTCAAGAAATAATTTTTTGTTTTTCAGAACAGAAAACAGTTTTTAGTGTGCATGCCAAACACTCCCTTAGTACTTATATCAAATCAAGTAGATTGGGTCTCTCAGTTATAGTCCGTTTTGTAGAACTAATAATTTTGAATTAATAAGACATTAGCATGTGAGAAATCTTAACCACAGACCCACATGGAGTGGGAGATCAGTCGCACATGTCATAGCCACATGCGTTAAATATGTCGATTCAATCACATCACTAGAGAAAAGGCTTGATTATAGCCGTGGGTCAACCCAAAATCAAAATATTGTTACAAATTCTTTGTATAATCCCAAACATGGATATCCTTCCTATCAAACAGCTTTTGGCCAGATCTATCATCTGTTTGCCAAATCTTCCTGGCAACAATCTCACATTTTTTTTTTTTTACCTCCAGCTAAAAAGCAAAAGTTTACGAGATTCGAACTCTTATTCTTAATTTGGTCATTTGTTTAGTAATTCATGTTTTCCAAAACTTGAAAAAGACAATCTTAAAGGTAGCTTTCTTGAAACATCGCTGGCTTGTGGGACCGCTTCTTCTCGATATAACCAAAACTCGAATTAACGGCTTCAATTATTCTTACTACTCAATAATTCAAATTAGTTAATACGAAATGAGTTTATGATAAAAATAAATATGTCGGTCAAATTAGTATTGCTCATCTGTACTGATCCCACTACCATGTCAGAAATATCATAATCAAGTCAATAAACATTTTTAACGGTATGATGAATCAATCAATCATTTCGCTTAATCAATGAGATTTATTTTAGGAATGCTAAAATGAAATAATTTACCTTAGCTAATAACTTCTATGCCCATTTCTCTTCAAACATCGTGCTTTAATTTTATTTCACTTAATCAATCAATCATTTCGTTAGAGATTCATTTTAGGACTGCTAAAATGAAATAATTTACATTAGCTGATAATTTCCATCGACCCATTTTTCTTCAAACATCGTGCTTCAATTTTATTTCGCTTAATCAATCATTTCGTTAGAGATTCATTTTAGGATTGCTAAAATGAAATAATTTACATTAGCTGATAACTTCCAATCGACCCATTTTTCTTCAAACATCGTGCTTCAATTTTATTTCGCTTAATCAATCATTTCGTTAGAGATTCATTTTAGGATTGCTAAATGAAATAATTTACATTAGTTAATAACTCCCGTCGGCTCTTCAAAAGTTGTGTTTCAATTTTATTTTTACTTAGAGCTTAATTAATAATTACTATTTATTATAAATTTTAATAAAAAATACATATTTTACTAAAATTTGAACATATATCTTATTAAGATTTGAACTTCTAATCCTTTAAATCTAACTTAGTTGGTTTGCTTCAATATTAATTAAATAAAATGCAATTTTACTATTTCAAGGATGGTCTGTTTGATTATGCCTTCTCGCGCTTCGTTTAGTAGACTTCTTTTAAGCTCCTAATTATCATAATATGCTTATTTATAAAATAAAGGCACGAAATGGTAAAAGCAGTATATTATATACCTGAGTGTTTCGATGAAGAATCTAGCAGCTCATGCATATTGTCTGCAAAAGAACGCAAAGAAAAAAAAAAAACCGTAGCAATTTTTTTTTCCATTTTTAAGTTAACCGTAGCAATCTATTGATTGCTATAAAACCATGTAACTAAAATATGAATATCCACAAGCCACACCACAATATTACTAATAATTAATAATTGTACCTGGCAATAATTTGATAGAAATGGTTATATATATATATATATATATATATATATATATATATATATATATATATATATATAGAGGAGTGGTATTTTTTTTTACATATATATATTATTTTGTTAAATTAAAATTTATTATGGACGTCTTTTTATGATAAAAGTTAGAAAGAGAAAAATATTAAATAATATATATCTATTTTTATTATTTTTTTCTAATTACTTAAATTATAGTAATTGTTAGATTATGATCAAATGACTAAAAAAATTATATCTCTAAATAGGTTAAAAAAACCCAGATTAGGAACTATGTATATATACATATATATCTTTATGTATATGTAGAGTTAGTTAGCTTAGTGGGTGAGGTGCGGTGGTGATTAGATATTAGGTTGAGAGTTCGATTCTCAAGATGTGTGAGTTATTTTTTTTTTCTTTGTAGTAAATAGAAGTCATTAATTAAACTCTATTTTTTTTTAAAGAAAATGTATACCTAGAGTTCATCTATAGTTCTGCAAATGCAAATTTGGGCACTAGTTAGTACTTTAAGCAAAAAACAGAGGGGCAAGTTTTCCAGTGCTCACTTTTCCCGAAAACTACTTTCTAATTTCCAACATCTGCATTTTATCTACGCGTAACATTTTTATTTAGGTATGTATTTTTTAAAGAAAATATATACCTAGAGTTCGTCTATAGTTTTGGAAGTGCAAATTTGGGCACTATTTAGTACCTTAAGCAAAAAACATTAGGGCAAGTTTTTTAGTGCTCACTCTTCCCGAAAATTGTTTTCTGATTTCCAACATCTGCATTTTATCTATGTGTAACATTTTTATTTAGGTATGCAATATTTTTGCTTTAGGCACTGGTACCTAGTTATTTTGGTAGAGTATTGTAGCCGAGCCCTGTTTAATTATGTGCATATAAATATGATAATAAGAAAATTATTAGGTGTCTTATTGGCCAATCATATCTTTTCATTGAGGTGACCAACATAAATGAAGCCATAATTTTTATCTAGTAGTGTTAGAATTATATTTTATTTATTTTATAAGGTTATTATGTATTTTTTCTATTTTTTGATTGGGGGCTTTGTACATAATCTATGTTAAAAAAATTATAAAAATATGTAAATAATTAGGCTTTTATAAAATAAAATTAAAATTTAGTGGGGCTCAAGCCTGTCCCTGGTGACCTGATAATTTATATGAAGTTCTAATTAAAAGATATAATACTTACACAAATTCTCTAGCAAAGTGTATTGAGTTCTATTTTTGGGAAATCAATCCTTGTGAAATTATATATAGGAATAATCTCAAAAATACCTTATCTATTTTTGCTAAATTCAATGATTAATCATATGTTCTCATAAAGTCCAAAAATATCTCGTATTTTCTAAAACAATAAAAAAGTAATCTTTCTCATTTTTTCGTTCAAATTTTTGACTAATTTTTCTCGAACGACAATAATACTTTTAGAATATTGATATCCAAACAACTCATATTTTTTAATCTTTTTTTATTACAAAAAATATCTTAAAATTTATTGCAAAAAAGAAAAGAATTATTGACATTATTCTTTAATCTGAAAAAAAAAGTGTTTTTCTTTTATAAAAGAAGTAGACATAAGAGTGTTTGGTAATATATTTTAGAAATATATGTAAGGACATTTTATACATTTTGTATTCCAAGTTTGACCAATAAGATGGATAAGATATATACATATATGCATATTTATTTTTTTGAAAAATAAAGAGGATACTTTTGAATTTTATGAGAATAGGAGGTTAATTGTGGTATTTAGTTAAAACTGATGGAATGCTATACATATACGATGCATATGATGGTAGCACAACTTGTATAACAATTCGATCGATCAAATCTTTGAACATGCTTTCACAATCTGGAATCCCCAATCATTTTATCTTGTGTTTGATATCCCCATAACAAGAACTGTGATGGCTTGTCCTTATTTGATCCTGATCCACAATATATCAAATAATCAAAAGGTTCACTTTGAACAAAAAACAAAAATAAAGAAAAATTGTACACACAAAGCAATATTACTTTTTTTTTTTCGCTAAAATTATTCTTTTTTAACCTTCGTAGGACAGTTTCTACAGTGTGAAGATAGAGACATAATACATATGCACGAAGTTGGAGCCATCTTGATCACTTATTTAGGGAAAGCTCTCCTTCTTTTTGAACAATAATGGAGAAATTGCCCCTTTCTATATATCATGATGATGCATATATATGGGGGGGGGNGGGGAGTATTTAAAATAGACTAGTTTCTGATTAATTAGTGACTGAAATAGATCGAGGAGACAAAGATTCAGGTAGTGGGTAATGACAACTAGCCAGACTAGAGATTTATATCGAACGAATAATAAATAGTAACATATTGAAGAATTTGAGCATTAATTAATTATCATATTCCATTTATTTCTCCGTAGCCTTCTAATTATGATGTCCCACTTATATGTGTACATGGTTTTGAATTCACTGATCCTCTAATTAACTAATTACGATAAAATGAATCAAATCTCAGTAAGACTTTAATTACTTAATTACTAATGACTGTCAGATATGTCCGGGCTCTTTATTTGTTTTTACACGTGTTCCTACTAAAAAATAATAAACTTTTGGGAGTTTATTAATTCCACATTTGGGAGTTTGATAATTACTTAACTGGCTGCAGTTTAGTTCAAAATTATTCCATCCGAGGGGCCTGGCCACTATAGCATTTATCCATAGAAGGATTGAGAGCCGTAATTAGTTACAAATGCATTATGAGATCGAGTTTTGTTTTATTATTAATAATTTTTCTATTAATTAATATTAATATATAGTAATGGCTGATACATTTTCTGAAACAATCTGATGATGATTCTTTAATGGATTAATATGATAATTATTTCTAAACCTTTTTGGTAGTTATTAGACAAATTTAAACAAAAGATTTGTTATTCACACAAATATTACGCGCACACTCATATGTAATAATGAAAGTTATACGTGATTATTAAAAGAACTTAATTATATAAAGGAATTGTCTACAAATTAATAAGTCTCTAACAATGGCTTGACTTATTTCAGACTCTCAATTCATTATTAATTATCTATAGATTAAATGAATATATATATATATATATATATATATATATAAATATATATAGGGCATCAATCCAGTATGTATTTTTATTTTTATCTATGCATAGGTATTAATTTGGCCAATGAAAATTTAGCATGCATATTTTTTTATTGTAAAAAATAAGAGATAGAAAGAACATTAATGATAAACGCATTTTCATGCACTTCATTATAACTATTGGATCTAATGGTGATCCAACGGCTAAAAAAAAAATATCTATCTATAAGTTAAAAAAAAAATATCTATTAGATTGGTAACCATATATATTAGAAATGCTCCTCAAGCCAATTAAATAAATCACGGGTCAAATTAGCCACAAAAATTGTATATACTTCTAAAGAAAAAACAAATTCATTCTAACCCTGTGAGCTATCATATTCTTTCTTCAAAGAATTATGATTGCAATATGCCACCTCTTACTTACAAAAAAAAACTCCAAGTAAATCTTTAGAGCCATCAAACAAAACTCTTTCAAAGTGTCCTTATGTAAATAGTACGACAGTTCTCTCTTTATTACGTCTATCAGTAAACACCATCATTTTTATGACATCTATCAGTACCATCAACCTCTTCAAGCGTCCATCATCAAATGTCGTACAAAATCTCTCATATCTGATTTTCAAAAACTTCAGATCTAAAAGACAATTAAACTAATACCAGGAAAAAAAAAAACTAAAATACAACACCACATATCTAGATCTAGATGTATTGAGAGCATCATAGATTTAGATATAGGTGGACAACTGTCTTCATAAAACATAATGATTATTGGGAAATAAAAACAAAAATAATAAAGAAAATAAGAAAAAACCCCGTACTAGGGTTGAGGGAGATCTCTCTCCCAGTAAGAGAAGCACCCGAGAAGAGGAGGCGGAGCTGTAGAGGCTATCAAGAGGGAGATTGCTTTTCGCAAAAAAGTATTCAATCCGATAAATTTTTGCTTTTTTTCTTCTTCTTTTTCTTTTAAAAAATTTTTCTTTACTAGCTTCATGTCTATATATGTTTTCAAAATCTTTATAGACGAGGCATCAATTCAGTAGTTTTTTTTTCACCTATCTATAGGTATTATTTTGCCTAATTAAAATTTATTATGTATGTCTTTTCATGATAAAAGGTGAAAAGAGAAAATAATAAATAATAAGTATTTATATTTATTAATTTTTTCTCTAATTATTCAAATTATAGTAATTTTTAGATAATAATTCAATAACTAAAAAAAAAATTAAATATGGGATTGAGAACTTTATAGATAATAATTAGATATATAGATGTATACGGATTAATTATGAAGTAGATCTCTATCATCGAAGTCCCAGAACCGCGAGCTTTTTTCTTTTTCCGAACTTAAATTACCATAATCACATAATGTTGTCATGATCATATGATCCTCTAAACAATTATTGAATTACCCTAACATTCTGTCATTCTCTGACTCTCATACTCACATGATGACATGAACCTAAAACACTGCAATGTGGTGCAATTATCTTCGTTACCTCATCGTACTTATAACTCCAATGCCCCCTCAGCACAAAAAAAAAAAAAAAAAAAAAAAGAAGACTTCATAGAGCAGCTGGTAGTATCATGTGTCGTTTTTTATGCTGAGATCAAAAAAAAAAAAAAAAAAAAAAAAAAAAAAATTAAAAACCCCCAAAACAAAAATAAAAAAAAAAAAAAAAACGCCAATGCCCAATTAAAGCTTAAGTACCAATGATCGTCTCCCATGGTTCAGCTTACAACTTAGTCATTTATTAGCTGTGAGCCATTAATATAATCATGTCCCCCAACCTCGAATTCCATTCTCTACTCTCTCTCTAATTTATAAAGTTACCGTTTCTATGAGATTCACCTTTTTTCAGTATGTTTTGATTATGAATTGTAATCATTATGTTACACAGTTAATACGGCGCTAAATTTCAAACTCAGAATTGAGAGTTTACGCATCATGAGAGAGTACAAGATCACAGTCCAACCGACCGATGTTTTTTTTTTTTTTATTTTTTTTTTCATTCGAGGAAAAAAGAAATAAAAAAGAGTCTGAGTAGAGCAAAACCAAAACGATAAAGTTTGGGCCGTCCAAAACACCACAAACTTCTAAACACGTGGTGTCACATAATAGCGAAGGACTTAACGTACTGCCTAATTATATACCGAACACACACAGCTGGATTCAATTCAGGTTTTGAGTACTAGCTAGTGATACACTACAAACCCGTCCAAAACCAATATGTGTAGTAGTTAGCTACGTTATAAAACTAAAATTGGTGATATTTATATATTTTTGTTAAAAGTTAAACCTTGGCCTATATTCACAAATAAATTATACCACCAATTAATCCATGTCCCCAAAAGATTTCGTCACTATGCAAAAGTAGTGACGTGGCGATAAGGGAGAAAGTTCAAGGAAGCACGCGGCACTACACCAGTCCTGTTGCTATGCTATATAGCCACGACCTTTCCATCCCTTGATGTCAAACTATAAAACCCACGTAAGGGGCAAAATCGTCATTACAAATTACCACACTTCGATATGTGTATATATATATGAACGTAAAAGCCTATATGAACCTTATCCCACCAATTCATTTCATATCATTCCCAAGCTTCACTCCCCCAACGTACTAACATTTCAAGTTGCTCAACCTCATCACCTTTACCGTCCTCCCCCAATCCCGTATAATATATACAAACATATATATATATACAAAAAGAGCTTCAAAACGAAAGAATCTCTAAGATATACTATAGTTTTTTGTAGATATGAGTTTCGGGGTATATGTAGTGGTGGTGGTGGTACTAGTGGCCTCCGCTAATTGGGCCGCGGAGGCCTGTCCACCGTCGGACCGGGCCGCTCTCCTGGCCTTCAAAGCGGCCCTCAACGAGCCCTACCTGGGGATCTTCAACTCATGGACCGGGCCCGACTGCTGCCACAGCTGGTACGGCATCAGCTGCGACCCGGAGACCCGCCGGGTCGCGGACATCAACCTCCGCGGAGAGTCCGAGGACCCGATTTTCGAGCGGGCGCACCGAACCGGGTACATGACCGGGTACATCTCCCCCTCCATCTGCGGCCTCCCCCGCCTCTCGAGCGTCACCATCGCCGACTGGAAAGGCATCACGGGAGTCATCCCCCGCTGCGTCACCTCCCTCCCGTTCCTCCGGATCCTCGACCTCATCGGGAACAGGATCTCGGGTCCGATCCCGGCCGACATCGGGCGCCTCCGCCGCCTCACCGTCCTCAACGTCGCCGATAATCTCATCTCGGGAACCATCCCGCGCTCGATAACGAGCCTCACCAGCCTGATGCACCTCGACCTCCGGAACAACCGGATCTCGGGCGGGCTGCCCCGGGATTTCGGGCGGCTCCGGATGCTGAGCCGGGCTCTCCTGAGTCGGAATCAAATCGGCGGGACCATCCCACCCTCGGTTTCGAGTATCTACCGCCTGGCGGATCTGGACCTGTCCCTCAACAGGCTCGAGGGACCCATCCCGGAGTCGCTGGGGAGAATGGCGGTTTTGGCGACTCTGAACCTGGACGGGAACCTGATCTCGGGGAATATACCCGCGACTCTGGTGAACTCGGCCATTGGGAACTTGAACTTGAGCCGGAACAAGCTGGAGGGTCGGATCCCCGATGTCTTCGGGCCCAGATCTTACTTTACGGTACTGGACTTGTCGTACAACAACTTGACAGGTTCGATCCCCAAATCGATTTCTCTGGCTTCGTATATTGGGCACCTGGATTTGAGCCACAACAGGCTCTGCGGACCGATCCCGGCTGGTTCGCCGTTCGATCATCTTGAAGCGTCGTCGTTTATTTACAATACTTGTCTTTGTGGGAAGCCTCTTAAACCATGCTAATTGCCAGATATAGAAGATAATTAATATGTTAAAAATCCTTAATCATGTCGTCAATACATATTAAATGCTTTTGTATTTTTGGTGCAAGTGTAAGAAGGAATATTTATTATTAATTATTTGCCGTTTTTAATTTTGTTTGTGCTTGTGTATTAAGCTGCTAATTAGTTTGTTGAGATGCACGTAATTTGATTTGCATGAAATGGGAAATTGGGATGGGGGGAAAGGCACATAATGAATGATTAATGAGGAAAGGAAATAGAGTGCTGCCAGCTCATTGAGGGTTACGTTGATATTTCATGTACATGCATATAATGTTCGTTCGTAATTGATGTGACCAAAACTCTAATGTTTGCCCTTTTAAGATTGGAGTCAACTTTATATTCTTACGATGATACAGATAAAACTATAGTCTATTTATGTACTATTACTACGCCGATCAAAACTGAAAGCTACGTTTAGCTACAGACTTATACAGTGCTACACTACCAAATTCCCAATAATGTGTTTTGAAAGAAAGATACTGTTATCAAGATCTTAGATCAAAGTGATAGAAAAAATGATATACTGCAAAATGTTTAAATCATTTAAAAGAAATCGAAAATCGAAAATTGACTACGCACTGTATGGTCCATAAAAAAAACAGTCACTTTTGTCGTCTAAGCTCTCCTCTTTTGGCGCTGTTGTCGTCATCATCATTTTATCTTTTTCTTGGACAGTCTTGTGGCTCAATAATTATTAATAACAAGTATATTTGACTTTGTACATCCTCTTCGTCGTATTCTATAAATAAAACCCTTCTACTTTTTCTTATAATTTCACGATAAATTGTTCCCTTTTTTTTTTTTTTTGGTTGAAAAAAAGGGAGGGAAAGATAACGTTGAAGGGTAGCATTTATATGCAAAAATTCAAATGCAATTCGAGTGTAACGTGTGAAGCTCCATAAAAGAAAAAAATTAATTTTAGTTTTACCCTTATTTGCAGCTTATTAGTAGTGATTTGTACACTTCATTATTGCTTATAATCTTTTATTAATTATATCAAACTGAATATGGATGGAGCAATACTATATTGATCACTACTATTACTTGTGATCAACAACATTAATGTGGATTCCAATTTTTTCTTTCTTCTTTCCATCCAAGGGTTTAAGGCTCGAGCATTAGCTATTAATAAAATAATTAACTTCGAGTGAAGACGGTGAATAGTACAGGCTCACGGCGGAACAGTACATGAATATTTAACCAAAAGAAAGTAACTTAAATATTGATGATGATCAAATTCAAAGGCATCATGTAGTATTAGCGCTGAAAATTTTCTACAACACGACGTAACCATACGACTCAAAATAAACGGGTTTAAGTGATTTATTTAATTTTCATGTCAATTTTAAGTTGATACGTATAAAAAGTATAATAAACAGGTGGATTTTGGGTCAACCCACTTAACCCAAAAATAATCCGTGTAATCCGTTTAATTAAACATGTCGTTTTGTGTCGTGTCAACACGATACTAATATGACACATTTATTAATATTTTAATATATTAAATGTAATTTTGATTAATTCTAAGTATATTTATAAGAGTAAAATTAAATTAAATAATGCACGATCATATTAAATTAAAATAATCGTATCAAACGAATCGTAATATAATATATGACACATTTATTAAATAGATTACACGTATTATGTTACACGTGTTGTGTCGTATTCAGATTAAATATTATCGTATCATATCGTAATCGTGTCAACGTGAACACAACACAATAAAATGAATTGTCGTAACATTCGTAACATTCATACTACGGCTGTTGAGAGAGAAACAATTGTGCAATTATTTCGAAACCAAACTAGCGGTGGAGCATTCACAGACACCACACGTGAAACATTAGTAGTATGCAATGACATGAGCCGAGTGGGCCGTAAGTGATTTTGGCAATAAAAGAAGAGATGAGACCCGAGAGTGGAACAATCTTTCTTATCTTATCCATACGGCTTCACTATTGAAACTTAGTCCAAATTAACCCATATATTCACAAGCTTATATACATATATTGCATCTCATACTACTGTTGCTTTGGCACTTTTAAGCCCCAACCCCTATATATGCCTTCTATGGAGTGACTACACAGCTAAGAGGAACTTTGATATGGTTGGTCGATCGTTGTGAGTGAGGAAAGGTCTAAGATGATTGGCTTTGCAAGCACTATTATTTATAATTTAACATACATAATTTAACTAGCACAGTTTAGCTTATACATTATAATATTTCAAGAAAAATAAGAGAAAAGAATAAGAACAAAATGAAAGAGAGTCCAATCCCTATGATATAATATCATAACTTGTGAAATAAAAAATGTAATAACTTCCAACTGTATCTTCTGAACTTTTTTCTATTAGGCATATTTTGATTGAAAACAAAGAGTATCTAAACAATATGCAGAAAATGTTCTCATTAATTGATTTGAAATGATTTCTTCCAAGCTACACTAAGTTCGGATTCAGGCTGCTCAACTATACGTCAATTCTATGAGAAAATGCTAGTAGTAATATAAGAACCAGAATTTAACAAATTTGGTCAACCTAAAGATAGTCAAAGAATGAAGTTATTACTTCAAAACTTCAATAATCTCCATCAATGACCTTGGTCCCTGCAGTGGTCAAAAAAAAGGGCCGAATGATTAAGAGTCCAGAAGTAACGGACTCATTCATCCAACAAAGCCCTTCAAATACCATAATTGGGTTGAATAATCCGAGAAGCCCAACCCGTAGAATTGGCTCCGGCTCTTAAAAAGACTAAATCTCACTAACCCACCAGCCAAGATTGCTGCCCAAGACTCGAACAAACTCATAACCGGATGACTCCGGGTGGACCAGCAATAGTCCCTCAACAGAGCCGGAGTTTACAACCTAGTCTAATGAAAAAGTCCAAAAAGGGTGGCCACATGCCACGAATCGCAGACCAAAACAAGGTCTAGGGATAAATCAAATGACATCTGAACACACATTGACTTTGACTCTTTCTCGTATCAACTATCACACTCTTACTCACTTTTGACTACAATCCCGACTTCATCTATATCGGTACATATCCCCCAAGACTAAGGTCTTGGAGGCTACTCTTGAGCACATCGGAGATCCCCCTTCCATCCACTGTCCATCTACGAAGCCTTGTGCTCTCGATCACAAATTCTATGCTCCATTACTTGTTTCAATTGCTCATTTGATTTATTGTCTTCGTAGTTTCTTGATTTAATCACTTACTTAAACGTCAGAGTCCTTTTGGCTAGCACCACTCTGATATCTCCAACGCGTTTACCTCTTTCTTGTTTCGACAGGTTGCTTGCGGTTCAATTCTGGAACTATAGAAACGAGCCTGTATAGTCCCTAATCCCTTAAGACCCTCTGGTGGAACCTCAGCAAGAGTGACAAGAGAATAGAACTCCTTTTTAGCATCTTCCTTTGTCGTTTCTTCTGCGGTCAATGCGGACTCGAACCCTTCTCGGCACACTTCGAATGCCACTGCTACATATGAACTCTCACGTCGTTTGTCCCCATGGCCTTCTGTGCAAACTTCCTAATATCTTTTATGGCCTTTGGAGCCTTCTCTTTGAACGTGCTATAAATTAATTAAACAACAAAATAAATAACCAATTAACCATACCATCCTGATCCTATCTGCAGTGTCTGATTAATAATATTATCATAACTTGATAGGATACGACGAAATTCTCGAAATGACGTAATCCCAACTTGTCCCTAATGACTAAACCATATTGGAAATCAAATTATGCATTTATTCATTAATTAAACGCACACATTATAGATAGAATATGTATTGTAGCAATAGTAGAAGAAGGCGAAGAAGATACAGGAAGTTTCTAGAAGAGAATATTGTTGTATTATTTTCTAGAAAAATCGTACAGTACTTCCAGCGTGTATATATATATATATATATTTTTTTTAAGAAAGGACAAAATATTAGTAACCAACTATACAAGTGTCAAGCTAAAACAAATTTATATATAAAAAATTTTATAACACTAATCTAATCAATATCATTGTAACATAATTCATTAGCTAATAATTATTATCTTATATATTTAAACGCATACTCCAAATTGACAGATATATTTATGAAATTCGAATTTTGTACAAGCTCAAATGGATTAAATAAATTTAAAAAGAATTGGTACCATGCCATCCATGAAGGCGCTTGTGGAGATTAATGGTGTACGCTCTGGTGTCGACCTCTTCTTTCCTTCCTCTACCCGACTTGGCTGCCATTGTTGCCGATTTCAACTCCTCTGAAGCTCCACACCCAAATATAGCACCAGAAAATCCCTAATTGATTCAGAAGCTTATATACTATTATCAACGCATCGGACTTTCTTTTATTTTATTTTTAAAAATAATTTTTCAAAAGAGATTGGATAGTCGTTTCATGGATTTATTATATGCAGTGTATCCCATTGGTTGTCGTTTACTATTTTTGTTCTCGTTTCTTCCTTGTCATTGTCATTTTACTATTGTAAGTCGTTTCCTCTTGTGCTATCATTTTTTGTTGTCGTTTTTTTTTTCTTTTTTCGTTTGTTTCTTTCCATGTCGTTTTCACGATAATGATACAACGATAGTCTCTTCGATGTCGTGTTTTTCTTTTATTGTCGTTCATCACATTCAGCGATTATCTCTCTTCAGGCTTGCCCTCAATTTCTCCCGTTTTTTTATAACATTCCTCCAATTGGAGGTCCTCTCATTTTTTATTTTTAAGAAAAAGAGGAGGGAAGGATTTTTTTTTTTTGGGGGGGGAGGGGGGGGATCCGTCAGCATTTTGTTGATTTAGGTAAAACTTGAGGAACATATTCGTTTGTTTATTCAAAATAAGCAACATGTCGTTTGCTAGAAGAAAACGACATGTCGTTTTATAGGTCAAAATGAAAAAAAAATAAAAAAATAAATACATGACCAGTGTCCATCAGCATCTATGAGACGACATCAATAGAGATACCGTTTCGCTTGAGAGAAATGGCGCAAATGGTTGCAACTTACATACAAATTGAATATGCCTTTGTCGTTTGGGCAATATGTGACCCCTCAAGTAATAAAATATCAAGATTAGCATTATAAACAGAGGGAAGGTGGTCCTGTCGTATTGAAAACTACGATAACATAATGCACACAACATCATGAAGAAGCATATTGAGTGAGTTAACTAAATCATGTTCAATACTAACACCAGCTAATCTTATCTCCAGCATGTGGGATTTTGAGATAAAACGACAAGAGGGATACATATAAGACTGAAAAATGCCAGTCAAAGTAAAAGTGGGGCTGTAAATGTCTCATTCGATTCTCATCTACACTGTAAGAAAGTTATTTCAAGAATTTCAAGTAACAACTGTCTGTCTATATAAAAAATTTACAGTCCAGTTGAACGTGGCTATTTTTTCCTTGTCTCCTATCTTACTTATCTAAGTTGCAATGTTGAAATAAACGGTGTAAGATTCGTCTTTAAAGCTAAACAATGGTTTGAGAAGGAAATTCCTTGATGCCCCCTTAGCCACAAAGCTGATAGGATGATACTCACTTAGTCCTTTACTTATTATAAAGCTTGCTGCCTGATTCAATGCCGCGTCTGATGACTGCAAATTGCAGCTTAGCTTCAGTCTCCCACCAGCCGCGGCATTTGCGGTGTAGACAAAGCAACCTTTCTTGCTTTCCGACTCCAAGGATATGGTTTCAGTTCTACCGTCCAATCCAGAAACAAGATGGAAAACTGATGAAGAGTCCTCGCCGATGGAGGAATCCGCAACTGTGAGGTCTTCTCCTCGCTGAACTACAACAGTGCCAGGAAAATCAAATGGCTCGAGCATGACTGATTTGCCAACAATGCCATCGTCCTTCACTGTAGAATGTTCTGAGAAAGGTAAGACTAGTCTGAAAGTTGCTTGAAGAGAGGAATCAGTCCCAGATTCAGGAACATTTTCCATAGTGATTGATTGGTTTGAGTTCGTTAACACAAACGTTGAGTTTTGGATCTCTTGGAAGAAAGAGACCAGAAAATCATTGTAAGAGGAAGGGATTGGAGTTATCCAATTTGTAGAGCTATCTGATCCAGTTTTAATATCCCAGTCACCACTGCTATGAGCTGCAAGCAGATAAGGGCCATAAAGAATTGCCTGAATTGAAGCATACTCAGGCCGGTCATCTGAATTATTGCCAAAAGAAAATTGGTCAGTCTCTATCATTCATAATACTATTTTTTCTTATTAACAACTAAAACTTATGCTGGCAATTTTCAAATGTGTGAGTTTATAGAAGGTACTGTCCAATAAATCTACCTTTAATAGGATCTGTTTTTGTACTAATCGGCAGTTGAAGGGTTACTACGTCACTAGGGCTCCAATTTTTAGTGATTGAGAGAAAATTACCTGAATAAGGAATGAAAAAGTCAAAATTGTCCAAAGTTCGCATAATATGAAACATCTAAAGGTTCATGTGGAATTGTATCACAACCTGGAGCTGGTAGAGATAAGTCTTTAGCATTTAATGTTGCCTTTGCACCACTTGATTGTGTCCAACTGGGCACCCGCAAGTTTAGTGTAGATGATTTTCCTGTTCCCTTCAATGTGAAAGTCACTCGGAGGTAAGGATCCCATGAGTTAACAGGATCAACTTTCTGATTTAGAACAACATTTCCTAATTTCCAGTTAAGCGAGCTTGATATGTACTGTATGACGTAAAGACCAGGAGCTTCTTTCTCTTCAAAATATATAGAATCCCCAAGCTTTGAAAATGATTCAACTCCTGAAAAATGATCAAGAGGAAGACTTTCAACTCTTAACTTTCTAATTATTAGAACAGAATTCTTTACTTTAACAACTAAAATTAAGAAAGCAATTCCCATGAACCATTTATGCTGACGAAATTAGTTCCATACTTTCTCGAAAACAGCTAAAAACAAGGAAGGAGCACAATCTCTTACCTGTACCATAGCAGCACCAGAAAGACGCGAATGGTGTTCCCCACCCATGGTAACTTTTGGCCTTGGAAACTCCACGACCTTGTGGCAGCATGTAAATCATAACTCCAGGTTCTGTTCCTCTTTGGATGCTCAGCACACCATTTGTAAGAGCCCGCTCATAATAGTCTGCATATGCCACTTCTTTGGTCCAACTAAATAGGTGGCGAGAGACCTGCATCATTGTAAGCATGTACTTTACTTGAAGTATTAAGCATATTTTTATGTTAATTTGACGTGAAATATAAGAAATATGGTCAGGATATGCAATATTTAGAATTTTTGACTTGGTGCATGCCATTAACAAGATGTAAATAAATTTGTGATCAGCAAAGAAAAATAAAATGAAAGGACAGAGCATAGATGGAGTCTGGAAAATATGAGACATACCTTCAGCATGTTGTAAGTTGTACATGATTCTTCATTCTCAGCTTGCAGGGTGTTTGCCAATCTCCTGGGTTCTGACCTGTTCACAAGAAGTTAAAAGTAAATCCAGAAAGAAAAAAAGAGCACTTAATACTGGGTCAAACTAGTCTGGAAGGACCAGCAAGCATGTGAGTGACAAAAGAATGCACGTAGCATTGAAACTAGAGATGAAAGATTCAGGCAAGAGGAAGAGCTACTATGAATGAACATAAATCTAAACTTAGTGAGCTTAATTAATATTCATACCAGAACTCGCTGACTGATGTTCCTCCTGTTGCATAGCTGTGAGATGAGTTCACAATGTCCATGAAGAAAATTCCAACATCCTGGCAATTCAATATGAACAACGAAAGAATAATTTAACACAAAGTTCTCTATAACCTTTTTCTTTTTTAAGTGAATTAAGTTCACCACAAAAGTTCAAAAATTAAATCATTAGAAAATATAAGTCCACACTTTAGTCATTAAACCCAATAAATTAGATGTGTAGTTTCAATTAAAAGACCAGAGAAAAGTAAAAACATTTTAAATGGACAACTAGCCTCCATAGAACCGCATTCAGAGAGATTGAGAAGAAAATGATGCAGTAATTAAGCATGAACATAAGCAGTAGATATAATGTCAAGCTTCATAGCAAATAGAAAATAGATGTTTGTAAATGAAGAAAACAGAATTACCTTATAGAGTGGATCACCAGTGATTTCATACCGCAATTGAGAACCAATAACAATTGGAATATGTGTATTAGCATGAAAACCAGATATGTCATCGGCCTACAAGCAAAGGAAAGTATATTGGTGATACGGACATTGGCTGGATTAAAAATCACAGAAATTTGAACTCATTCATCCTTTACTAATAGATATTGTCTTCTGTTTTAGTCTTGGTAAAACCAAATGACAACCTGGAGTTCAAAAAAAGAAAAAAAGAAAAGGAAAAACATTGCTTACCTGAACTGCAAGCAAGCCTAAAAAGCACGGTTTGTCGAACAGGTGAGCCAACAATAAATGCTTCGGATTTGCCTGATTAGATTAACACGAAACACACATGTCAAGTTTCAAAGCTCGCATTAATACTAGTATATTCCAACCACACATTAGAACTGGGCTAATAAGAAGCTAGAGAGACTCAGTAGCCCAAAAAAATCAGTGTGAGTTACCTACCGATATATTGTACAACCTATAAAGCACATCGTTCATGCCACCAGTTTCTTCATTGAGTGACCGATAGTGTCTTTCTACCGTGTACTTAGAGACCACGTTCTGAACACGGTTGTAAAAGTAATCAACCATCCATGTCATCATTTTGAGAGCTTGATCATTACCAGCCAATGTATATTGATCCAATAGACCTGCAAGGATCTGTCAAAGTAGACAAGTCAAAAGCTAAATGGTATGACATTATTTAGGCCAAATAGACTTGTTGCATCTAGTGAAACAATTAAGTAGAGACTCAACCTTGTGAATGGTGTAATATGGAGCCCAGACGGGTTTGATGGCCTCAAAACGATCAAATAGCTCAGACGGAAAAGCAGAAAGATATCCAGTACCTAATTTCTCCTGACATTCAGATAGAGAGGACACTACAGTAGACATTTTTTCCCTGAGTGTATCATTGTGAGTGCTAGCCCACATTTGTGCTGTTGCACTCAAGTAATGCCCTTCAAGATCACAAAAGCAAACGCTTTGTTATAAAGTAAACAAATTCAAAAGCATAAATACTAAAATTGCAGTTACATTAACAGGACAGCTTCTATGAAACCACAATAGTTCAGTGGCAACTGTATCTTAGAATAGAATATAGTAACAAGACAAACTAGCATAATAGTAACATATGAGACTGTGTAATAGGGAAAAGAAAACCAACCTACAAAGTGACCCCGGAGCTCAACAGTTGGGTCCTCCCAACCCGCATATGGTTTTCCAGGATTTGGCAAACCTGCTGTCTTTCTAAAGCTCCAAACTAAGCTATCCACATCTAATATCAATAGATACTCCAAATTCGTCTGCTGAGCCCGCCCATGTGGCGAAGCAGGGTTCAATCTCACATCGTGCAAAGATATTTCCTTGAGAAGATTCCCTGGGCCATCAAAATCGCCTGAACTTTTCATTTTCCGGTACATCATTGTCCATTCAAATTCGTCTTCTTCTCTCAAAATCTTTCTCGGAAGCAACTCTGACCAGGCTGATTCATCTGTTGGTGTCAAATGGTAGTGCGAGAACATCTCCTTTCTCCAAGTCTCATTCTTGGATAATAAAAGCTCGTATCTAAGACTGTGTGAAGAGAGCTGAGTAGGAACATTTGTACACTCCTTACCCGTACCAAACCCAGATAGCACAAACACTATAAACACAACTAAAAGCTCAAAAGCCACAAAGTTCTTCATTTTTAAGTAAAACCCAGATTAGAAACTACCGGAATTTGACCAAAAATCAAGTAAAGTGAGGACTAAGAATCAGTACATTTGATTTAACAAATGCCCAGAAAGCCAAATCCTCAGAAATGGCAGAATTCAACGAAAAACGATATCATAGGCAATAAAATACGCAAACTTCGAGCATTAAATATTAAAAAAAAATCAAAACTTTTAAGTCCAATGAACTTGACAAGAGGCCTGAAAAAGGGAGCAGAGGAAAAAGCCAAGAACAGTTAAAAGTAGAACAACATGTGAATGAATTACTATATATAAGAAGCTCTATCCAAGACATCTCGTGAAAGCTAAGAATAGATTTTTGAGTAAAGTAAAGTAGAATATCCTCCCAAACAATAATTCCACCAATAATTATTTTACATATAGTTGAGATTTTCTTTTTTATTTTTATTTTTCCCCTTTTTTACTCTACATTCCAGAGGCATGCACAGAGAGAGAGAGAGAGAGAGAGAGAGAGAGAGAGATTGGAGACAGGTAAGAATCACGGATATGGTGTCTTTTGCTATTGGGGGCAGGCAGGTTTGGAGTCTTGACCCAGACTTAAATTCACAGATTTCAATCTATTTGCAACTAAGTGTAAACCGATGACCAGAGAAGAAGGAGTAACAGAATCACATACTCGGCTGAAATTTCTAACCGTTGGTTTTCTTTTTCTCAATATTCTTTTTCCATAAATCTCGTTTTACTCCTTAAAAAAAAAAAAAAAAAAAAAATCGGTGCTTGTAAAATTTTGATGACGTCCGTACAACTGCAAATTACCCGGGTATAATTGTTCTTTTGTTGTCCACTGGGCTTTGGCACTGTAAAAAGCCTCCCTTTTCCATTTTAAAATGGTTTCTTACAATTTTCGCAATTTACTTTTTTCTTTTATTCCTTTTATCATCATTTTTCATGTTAAGGTTCGCGGGCTTTTTCTCTTTCGTGGTCGTCCTTTCTTTATAATAATAATAATAAAAAAGGTCCAAAACAATTCAATCATCTTCTCAGCTATAAATATAAAAATAAAAAATGTGAGAACAAAGTGGAATCTTTAAGTTCTAATGTTTATAAATAATTTAATTTGGAGTTCTCTGAAATACAAGCACTTTAAAATAAAATGTACCTTATCACTGTTTTATAAGGACACAATTAGTATGACACCTCAAACCATTCAATTATTCGGATATTTGAGCGGTGAGAACTGAGATATCTATCAACCAAATGAGACAAACCGTTCACTTATTTTAAACTCTATTCTCTAAACTTGTTTTATTTTTGTCTTTGTAGTTTCTTTTTTGCCCTTTTTGTTCTTATTGGTGATTACAGATTCATATATATACATTAAAAATACCTGAATGGCCAACTCAATTGCTGTTTTCATTAGAGTGATTTGGCAGGTGTGGTTAGTATTGTCACGTTAATAGAATCGTGGGTGGAGGTTAATTAATAGGTCTTATAATTCGATATTAATAATAAACAAATGTAAGTAATAATGAGACATATAAATAAGAATAACGGGGTATGGGGTACTATTGTTAATACCTAAATACATTGACGATTCATACGGAAAAAAAATAATTATAATAACGAGGACAACGACGATAGCCGCGAATCGAAAATGATTATGCAATAAATAACTGTTAGTTTTGTCTACTATATTTAATCAAGTTTCATTAAAAAACTAATTGATTGAATCGACTATAAACCTAGCAATTTGTGAAGCAATGAGATTTTGTTTAGTTATTTCAGTAAGTAGAGCTCAACCCATAAAGCTAAATGTATGAATAATGGCATGTAGCGTGTCCTAGCGGCTAAAAGATTAACTTTAATGCAGAAACTAATATTAAAATTAAGATTGACGTCATATTTAAACAGTCCATTACCATTTTAGGATGCAAAAAATAACATTGTTATTTTCTTAATTTCTGTGGCTTCAAATTATCGAAATCCGTCTTTTTTTTAATGGGAAAAACAAATACTCGATTCAGAAACTAGGGTTTTGTCTTACATCTTATTTTTCTATTAATTTGTTTTGGAAAATGAAGTTTTGTTTTACTATTAGCGATTCAGATATGATATCAGAAGCAGACAATTTCTTAACTTGGACATTTTATCACCAAATGGTATGCAGTGGAATCTCACAACCATAAAACTCATTTTCATTTCTTTTTCTTTTTTTTGGGGGATAAAACTCACTGTCATTTCTACCTCTCATTTACTACTACTAATAATAATAAAAGAAAGAAATCATGGGTATTCTTTTACTTCATTGGAAGTATTATTATCAAAGTTGGGTCATTGTGGCCACACTGCACAACATTGTCTTCAAAGTTTCTTCCTATTTACTTGGTAAGCTACAAGACTATAATCATAGTTTGGTACAAACTACCAACCGCACAATCAATAGAGACATGTTGATATGATATGATTGGTGAGCTATATTGAATGGGAATTTCAAATGATACCTAAAAAAGGTAACCATGAAAAAATTTTAGTCACTATAAGCTCATTTCCTGGCTATGTATTGAGCCTTATAAAATTTATGTATAGTAATTGAGAATGAGATGTACATACATACTTTTAAACAAGCAGTCAAAAACAGTTATTGCTTTTAATGCTAATACACTGCCTTAACCATTCCTTAAGAAACAGAACATGGTTATAAATCTATAACATTTACTTGCTTACTGGTTGCAGATGACTACTGAGCTGGCTTTGTTGCTTAATGTCCAAACTCTTTTCGACCTTTAGCATTAAAATCCCAAAATTGTTATGGCGGTGATACCATAGATGTTGTCGTTTTCAGAGGCACTACAGAGCAAGTTGTGAAAAAAGTAAGCACAAGAGTCCACCAGAATCTCTTACTCCTCCATATGATGACAAATGGGAGTAAGAACGCATCAACAGTTTTGGTTTGTGTTCGATTTGAAGGAAAAAAAATGAGTGGAAAATGTCAAGAAAGAATGCTTGCATTAATCTCTCATTAAACTCTTAACCAAAAAACTAAAAGCAAAAGAAACTAATTCTTGTTTTTGTCCCACTTTTGCCACCTATTGCAAAGTAGCAGAAGGTGAATGCCAACAACATATTTTTTAATCAACCCCATAACTTTCTCAAGTATGAACCATATTCCACCTATAGTAGTATAAGGTCATATTTAACAGGTATGGCGGTCACAGAAAAAATATGGGTTTGAGTAATTAAGTAGTGGGTGTGATAACTCAATTGTCTGTTGGAGATGTAGATACTAGTAATGCAATATAAAGTGACTATTATTTTTCATCAATTATATTTCTAGTAATATAATATCTACTTCTCATTTACAGTCAATACTATCTGGGCACCTATAAGTAATTAGTAAGAATCATTGACAAATCTGTATCATTATTCTGTTCTAAGCTAGGTGAAGAAATGCAATACATGAAGAATTAGGTAGAAATTTGAGATATTATCTAAAAAGCACACTAGTAAACAAAGAAACAAAATCTGGCGTCCAGATTCAAACAGCAGTCAAATTTTACAGCGGAGTCTACTTCATATATCAATTATCCGTCGTGAAATGGATGAGGCAATATTCAATATCGACCATTCAACACGAGAGTATTTTCAATGTGTCCAACTGTAATAGTCCATCAGAATTAGAGTATTCGGTTATCAAATTAATGTTGTGACAACTTGCCATGCTGGTTAGACGCTTATGACTTCATTTCGCACTATGGTACCACATTATCTAAAGAGAGGATCAATTCAAGTTCAATTAGACTCGTAGAAATTATTTGGAAATGATTTGTTTCATAGTGGCACCAATAATATGTGCGTACGAAAGCAAGCCTTATCTATGCTGATGCTGATTTTCTGTGCTCTTCATTTTTCTCTGAACTGGAAAAAAGAGGGGTTCCTTTCTATTATTCTCAAGCAGAGAAATAAGAATAGGGGACAAATTTGCATGTGTCATTCAATTAAAAGAGGAAAGTGAAGAAACAAAGGACTTGCTTTCAAAACTCTGTTTTCTTCTTAAACATGTTGCTTTCACTGGAAAAATACAGCAGTCAATTGAAACATTTGTCATTATTTTTGGATAGGAATGGGTAGGTTAGAATAATGCCATCATGGAAGAAGGATATTTCATTGTTTGGGAATAAAGCTTAAGCAACTCTAGTTTGAGTGCAAGGATTAAACTCTAAAGTGGTACCGACTTGCTATTCCTTTCTGAAGTAGCAATCTCTCTGGAAACTCCCTTTCCTTGCATGACTGCATCAGTGGTAAAACGTGCAGTAGAAAATAAGTACAAAACAAAAATATGTGGTATTTTTATTTTAGTTTCCAAGTGAAAAGGAAAAAAAAAAAAATTCTAAATAGCTGGTGTTGGATAGGGATGGTCAAAAAATTAATATATATAGGCAATTGAACTTTATTCTACTTGCTATTTGTTTATTAATTTTTGTTATAGAGAAAACTTTTTAGGCGAGACTTATATCTTCAGTGATAGGTGCATGAAAATAATAGGTTAGAATACGTGCTATTATTTTGTTTACTATAATATCATTATATTCTATTATATCAAAATTTTTAACTTCTTTGAACTAACATTTACAAAAATATCATTAGAATAACAACGAACGTTTATTCACGAGTATGTGCCCACATAATATTAGTGTATATATACAAGTTATCTGCAAAAAAAATTATCCTGAAGTGTAACTTTTTTTGCAAATTTAACCATGTCTTTTAGTTTGTGCAAAATTATATCTCAAAGTTTGTGCAAAATTATATTTCTATATTTTAAATCTCTACAAAGTTGTATCCTCTGCATATAAATTAATCAGTAAATTTTTCATTAAATATAGAATCTAAATTGAGAATATTTTATTTCTGCTGATTGATATAATAAATCCATTGAAAATAATTTAAAATAGTTAACACAAATCACCCAATTTGTACATAGAAGGTACAAATTTGCAAAGATTTAAAATATAAAGATATAATTTTGCATGAGCCAAAAAATATGGTTAAATTGAAGAAAGATCGTACCTTT
>JXTB01000054.1:507856-533972 GCA_002914805.1 Parasponia andersonii
ATATATATATATATATATATATATATATATATATATATATATATATATATTCCAACAGGGCAGGTTTGCTTTGCATTAATGGGGACACAGTCTATCCAATCACAATCCGGGTGAGGAAAAACCAACTGTTTTATTTATTTATTTTTATTTACCCAAAATTTTGATGGAAAAATAGAAATGAAAAGGAAAAAGAAAAAAAAAAAGGGGTGTAGCAAAAGCAACAGGGTTTTAAATATTTTTTAAAATGACAAACTTCCTCCACCTACAAGGTGAATAAACTACGAGGTGAATAAAGTTCTTTGGGAAAAAAAACCATCGCCTAAAGGAACTCGGTTACTTGTTAAATAACAAACAACTATATATTAAAATGTCACAATATTTAGCAATATTATCGCAACAATATCTATATTTTGAAGTGTTACTATCAATATTAGATAGAAAGATATTTTTCATATTAACAATGTCGAGATATATCGATATCAGTAAAATCTTGGTAAAAAATGAGCTAATATTGTAATGTTTACTGATATTGTCACTACAATGTCGTCGACATTTTGAAATATTGACAGAATTGTCAATTTTTTTTTTCAAGTCGCCTTTTTTTTCCTTATAAAAGAATGGTAATAAAAAATATAAATAATTCATAGTTTTCTTTCCACATTGATTTTTATTTATTTGCAATGTAATTTAGATTTAGTTATGATTTGTAAGGTATTAATATGAAATATATTAAATAAAAAAGTATGATTTGTCTTTTGATTTTAAAATTATTCTATGAAATGAAATTTGATCGTTTCCTACTACATACATATATTTTATTGTCTTATATATTATAAATAAGGATTTGTCTAAGTAAAAACTAGCATATATAATACAATATTACTTGTTTTAGTATTTCCAAAAAATTCTCTTGAAAATTTTGAGTTTTTAAATAAATTTTGATAATTTCAAAGAATATCTTTGATATCAATTATTTGTAAAATCAAATCTCGACATTGATACCGACATCAACATTTTAATCATTGCTTGTATATGGCATATAAATATCCATTTTCAAAATTATTTAGGTAGAATAACTTGGTAAAAATTGTGTGGAGTAGGATTAGAATTTCTCTTATGATTATCAACCTCATCGAAACTCATTTCGATATTGAATGAATTTGAAATGTTTTATATTATCATTGATTTTTATTTATTTTCAATGTAATTTAGAGTTAATTATAATTTGTAAGGTATTAATATGAAATATATTAAATAAAATAGTGTGATATGTATTTTAATTTTGAAATTATTCTATAAAATGAAATTTGATTGTTTTTCTACATATGTAGATTTTATCGTCTTATATATTATATATTAGAATTTTTGTAAATAAAAATAAATATAAATTATACAATATCACTTATTTTAATATTTCTTATAATTTTTCTTAAAAATTTTAAATTTAAAACAAATCTAAGTAATTTTCTAGAATATATCTTCTACATTGACATTATCTATAAAATCAAATCTCGTTACCGACGCGTCGAACATTTTTAATCCTTGCAATCAAGGATATATATATATATATAGCATACTAAATCCTACATGGATATAGCATCCTACACATGCGCTTAATTTTGCTTTTGTTGTCTTTCTTTTACCCCTTTTGAAATTGCGGCATAGGATTTCGCTTTTCCTTTCCTCAAGAATTTTTGAAAAAGAAAAACAATAAACGTGATGAAAAGTCGGTAATTTTAAACCGAGAAAATGAACAAAAGAAAAAAATTGAATACTCAACCTGCAAAATCAAAGAGAAACTTTTGTATTGATCTTAAGAAAATAAAATAACATTTTAAATATTTATGCATTCAAAAAACATTTCAATTGAAGTTGCATTGTCTAAGGATAAAAGCATCCTACGAACATATAAAAATTTCTCAATAAAGGTTTTATTAGGTTGTGACTTTCGACCCAGGAGCTATTTTACTATGGAGTTGATTTCATTAAATGAGTGCACAATATGGATGTACATAGCTTCTACCAACAAGCTAACAAAATACATAGCCAAAATAAAACTGGTCAAAACTTAAAATAGACTCTAATGAAAACAGGTTAGGAGTAGGACTCATTTATTAAAGAAAACCTATTCTGGACGCCTTGATCTATCTTCCATTTCACATAAGCATGAGCATTAAATAAAATGAAAATAATAAAAAAAAAAATTACAGAAAAATAGCACTTCCCATCTCTATCTCCTGTGACGCTTCCTGCGCTTTTCATCCCTTCCGCTATCACTTTCTGATGATTCTGAACCTGAATCTGATGACCCGGAGCTATCAGATTCAGATACAGCGTTTTGTTGTTGAATGATAAGCCGTGGCATGTTCTTCAAATACTCCCGCAGGTTTTCAGTGATGCCTCCCAAACCGATGGATGTGAAGAAGTTGATGGCGAACCTTGTATTTTTGGGATTGTCCCTTGGGAATATTGACTCAACTGAATCCTGCATTAGGGGATCTGAGAGACGCTCATTTAACAACCGGATGCCAAGATGCTCTGATAATTCCTGCACCAAATTAGATTAAGGCTATGAAAGTGAACATCATAACTCACGGAACCAATAATAAAAATAAAAGGACTATTTAGCAAAACCATATAGAAAAAGGAACATTAAAAATACCTGGAAAAGAATCTTAATAAAGATTCGAGAAGAAGAAGTGGTATCCTCTTCAGTTAAACGTATGTAGGCCAAAACATGCCAGGGCAAGGCATCTGTTCCAAGTAAATGGGCAAAAAACTTTGCGACATTCCGCAGCTTATTTGTTTCAAGCCGGTGAATCATAGAATATTGCTGGACAAAGCATTTCTCAAAATTTTCTTGGTGTACTTTGTTGATCATGCAGAACCGCTGCCCCAAAAGACCATAATATCTGAGGTACGTTCTCTCTTGGCTGCAACATTCCAGAAGCATGATACAAAGCTCCATCTGCACCGAATCAGAAGAATTGTTAAGTGGCATCAGATCAGGGTTGCTAAAATTTGTGAAATCTTTATCTTACAGAGTTGTTCAGTAAGCATTAGAATAACATTCTCTCTCCAGTAAAACAGAACCTTAATAACTTACCTCCTGGCCAGGCTCGAGTTTAATCTTGAGCAGCTTATGACCAGCTTCCTCAAAGTCTACACTGGACATAATGGTCAGATATATTGTCCTCCGAAGATTTACAAGATTTGTCTCTGTCTCGTCTTTTATTTCCATCATCTCTTCTTCCTCTTCGCCGGACTCATCCTCATCATCATCTTCATCCTCACCATCTGAACCTGCATCGGAACCTTCTTCATCCTCAGACTCCTCTCCAAGAATGTTTTTCTTCAATTCTTCATAACGCTTCTCGTTCTCAAGGTAATTAGGGTCTGGTTTGAATATATCTGAGACGATAGTAAAATGGTTAGAATCCACAATCATATCAACAGGTAGGGAAGGTCAATAGAGAAACTGCTAACAATGTAACATTGCAAGACGTACCAAGGGTGATTTCAGGATCTATCTCCTCGTCAAGAGAAATCTCATGAGTCCACTGATCTTCTTGTTCCACAAGGTCCAGTTCTGGACGAACAGCAGGGTACCCCTGTAAATAATATATCAGAAAACAAATTGAGTCCGGGAGAGTTTTTTAGCTACATAAACGTAAATCAACAAGGACATTAGACTGTACATTGAACTTTGCTTTCCGAATTGCAAATAAGCCTTCAATCAAAAATTGAACCCTTTTGTCAATTTCTCCTTCATGAAGAATTCCACGGAATCGCTCAAAAATACCTGTCAGAGGCACAGACCATATGAGCACTATACAATACAATTTCAAGGGAAAAAAAAATTAAAATATAGCTTCCAAAAAATGAGGAATGATAACCATGCAAATAACCAAACATAGAAAAGCACACAAGGCAAAAGATTATTTAAAAACAACCATACCGTGCAGTCCTTTAGGCGAAAGGTCCTGCAATATAGATCCACAATCCTTCACAAAGCCAACAGCAACTTCAACACTGTCATCAGTTGGGTTCTCCAGAAGCACAGTGAGCAATTCTAAAGCAATTATCTCGTGGGCCACTTGCTGGTTTACCAGATGTGCGATAAATTTAACAGCAGCTAGTAATTGTGGCTGAAAAAAAAAATGAATTCAAACTGATAATGAGAAATAGATACAAACCTATGTCAACAAACACAAATTCATATTATCCAGAGTTGATCAAAATAAAATAACAGAAAAGGGAACAAAATGCTGCACCTTGTCATTCCGCTTATATGCTCGTTTGAGCTGCAAGACAATCCTTCTCAACAGCAGATCGCCAACCTCACGAAACTTGGTGTTGACAACAGCAACTAAAGCAGCAAACACATCCGTAAATCCCGGAGATGCCATTTGTGATTTCATACACGATCGACAAAACAGACCCCTACCCCGAATCAGATTCTCCGAAAAGAGTTCTGGTATAATGTTCTTTATATTAGTAGCATTGACCTTGTTAACAAGCCCATTTATGCTCTTGCGGAGGGCATCCCAAGTTAACCGCTGGTACTCAACACTGCTTTTATCTTCAACTTCCTTCATCATCCTAGCCAACTTAAACGGGGGAATGTAAACTCCTCCACTCTTACCTAAATTCGATACATCGGTGCTCAAATTGGTTTCTTGAGGTTTCGAGTTTTCACGTTGTTCTTTAACATCCTCCTTATACCTAGAAGAACTTTTAACATCATTGTCATCATCTTCGGTCCTACGGAGGCTCTCCTTATGATCGTCATTTTTCCTGTCCCTCCTTCTTTCCGCTCGTTTGTGGACCTTTCTATCATCTTCATCCTCAGAATAACGACGTGAATACCGATCCCTGTGACTTGTACGGCCATCTTCACGGTGGCCGGACCTCTCACTTTCATCATCGCGACGGTCATGCTCACGGTCGCGATGACTGTATGATGACCTAGAATCCCTTTTACTACTATGCATACGACGACCGTTTCTATCTCTGTGATTCCTCATATCATCTTCATCACTTGATTCACTACTGTACTTTCTAGCCATAGCAATCTAAACTTCTAAACTCGATGTTAATATCTGCTTGGTCAGATAGATATATAAAAGAAAAACCTTAATTTCAGAAACGAAATCGATCGAACAAATTGAAAAGCCCAAGAAATTGAACAGGGTCGGGGCACCTAAAACCCTAACCCGACCCCTTGAGCGTAAGGGGGATTGACAGAAAGAGGAAGAGGAACTCACTCACCTGAGGCCTTAGGGCGGAAGTCGGTGATGGCTACGGAGTCGCGGACGGCGGAAAGGGAGTCAGCCACGGCAGTCCCACGACTACGAGAGTTAGGGCAGCAGACACCAAAGTATCAGACTCTCTATGACTGCCTGAATCTGAGTCTGAATCTCATCTTTGAATTTGGCTCTTGTTATTTTCATAATAGTGTCGGTTTTGTTTCGACGATTGTCGTTTGTCGTTTGATGTCCGTTTCATGGTCGTTCTTCTCATGTGGTGTCGTTTAACACTTTCTTGTGGTTTCATAATATTGTCGTTTTATAACACTAGTGTCGTTTTAAACTAATTGTCGTTTCTCATCCGGGTGTCGTTTTTATCAATTGGTGCCGTTTCCTCATTTTGGTGTATTTTTAGTGGACATACAGCATAAAATATGTC
Organism: Parasponia andersonii; assembly: GCA_002914805.1. Taxonomy (NCBI): domain Eukaryota; kingdom Viridiplantae; phylum Streptophyta; class Magnoliopsida; order Rosales; family Cannabaceae; genus Trema; species Trema andersonii. Next base: position 513,545 of record JXTB01000054.1, read on the forward strand.
CTCTTCTCAATATTGTCGTTTCTCTAATTATTGTTGTTTTATAATAATAGTGTCGTTCTAGTGAATATCATATACAGCTTAAAATATGTCGTTTTCTCAATATTGTCGTTTTACGTAGTTATTCTTTTTTTTTCCCCTCATACTGTCGTTTTATATTATTATTATTATTTTTTTTGGTCTCTGCTTTTTACTTATTCACCACGAAAGTGGTGAGACTACAAATTTTAATCATTGAATTTCAGTTCAAAGAGTTTTTTGTTTCCCACTCAGTGAGTCAATTCTCATCGATTCATAAATCGCAGTCAAAGCTTCAGCCCTGTCCTTACAATTAGAAGCACCGCCGAAACCTAGCTCGCCCTCCTTGTAGAAAAGACAGGTGATCTTTTTTTTTTTTTTTTTGAAGTTTTTACTGGTGTTTTTTATGCGAATGTATGGATTTAGTCCTTAAATTTCTCTTCCTTTGTTTTTTCAATGTAGTAGTTATGGTACTTTTCCCTATTATAATTCATATAAGTTCGGATTTTTGGATAGATATTATGTTGGGTAAATTTTGAAGATTGATTAATTGTCTGGTTTAGTCTTAATATTCTCTAACTTGGGTTTCTAAAAACTACATTGAAATCACTTGCGATTTTATTGTCAGTGAAAAGGGCTATTTTTGTTATTACTGAAGCAATTCGCTTCTTCTCTGCAGAACCAGAGATTCATTTTCACCAACGGGACAGTTATGAGCAGCTCACTCCCACGCTTTCCTGTGGCCAACAAGAATCTCTCTTTGGAAATTAAGGTAGTTTCTTCTTATATGCATTTGATGGCTCAATTATGTAACTTCTTTTTGTCTGTCTCATGGGAATATGGTCACATAGTTTGATATGTTGTAATCCCTTTACTGTATATGCTGCAAGAAGAAGACGGGGCTTGTTTTGTGTGTGTGTGTGTGTTTTTTTTTTTTTTTTTTTTTTTCTTTTTTCTTGGGGTTGAAATTCATAGAAGAAGGTTAAGGAGTTCACTAGCAATTTTTATTGGGTTGGTGTTAAAGTCGCAGTGGCATACATTGTTCTTGGCAGGGGAACAAAACAGATATTGTGATTTGCGGCTATGATGACCATTTTCTTGTAAGTTTCAAATCCCATTTGGATTGGACTTGGACGGTGGGTGGATTGGTATATTAAGTTTAACGTTTGGACTACTCTCTTAGGTTATTGCAACTCAGATAGGAACTATGGGCACAATACTTCAAGCCAGGTCTGTATATTACCCTTTTTTCTTTTTCCTTTTTTTTTTTTGTGGGGGTAAAAACGACCATCCTTTTGACGTCTATGCTGGATATTTTTGGTTTTCAGGAAGGATGAAGGGGTATTGACCCAGCCAACATTCGATGTGTCTGTTATTTTTGGCAAAAGAGATGAGGTGAGGTACTCTTTTGCTATGGCCTTTTAGATTTGATGAACTTAATGTATATTTCACATTGCTGCAATTTGGTGCAGCCAATGCTAGTGGCATGCGCTCGTCAACTAATTGAACACATCAGGTAAATACAGATTCATTATTATTCTAACATAATAGATTCGGAGCTTTTTCCTTCATTATGTGCTTCATAAAATGCTATTCTAGTTCATCAATTTTTATTTTCTATTTTTATTTTTTGCAGTATTTCTGGTTCCAGCAGATCATTAATCCTCTCTCTTGGCCTGAAAGACCATTCGGCGGTACTTAAAGATCGAAACTGATGGAAGTAATGCGACCATTTAGATAATAAGTAGAACTCATAATTCATGATTTTTGTTTGTGTTATGCAGGAGACACTGAAAGGTGTTGTTGCTGCTGTGGTTGAGAATCGTCTCTGGTGACAAGGTATTTGCTTCGACTTACAAGAGCTCTAGATTTTGTTTAGGCCTCTCTATTCTGTAGTTATTTACAAATCCTGTTGACAAATCATATCCATGAGATTGGCAATTTTTTCTTGAAAATGAAAATTGTAAGAAGTGTGGTACGAGAACATAGCAGTTTCTCTTTAACTTTATAGATGAGTGGCATTTCGTAACAGGTATGCTTTCCCTTGTCATCGACAACCTTGTTGCATTTGACTCCTTATGAAATTCAACGTTTGTATCGATATCTTTTTCCTTTGGTCATGTTGTTTCTCCTGGTTGTTCTCGACTTTTCGTGTTACTTCTTCATGGTGATACTTAAACTTTGCTTATATCGTTTGCCGTGGTTATGGTGATTGTCGTTTTTATTTTCTTCTTGTTGATCGGCTTTATTGTCGTTTTCCTGGTAATATACTTACTCAAGGTTCTTGTCGTTTGTTTTTTCATATTGTTCGTGCCGTTTACGTGCATAATTTTTGCGATTCTTTCCAGTTTAAATTATAATGGATCTCAAGCTTAATAAGGAGTTGCTTCTTCGGAACTACGTAATTTGCATCAATTGAAAAATATATATAAAAGAATCAAGAAAATTAGGATTTTTCTGCCGTATACATGTATGATTGAATAAAAAAAATGGGGGAAAAAATAAAAAAAAAATGAAAAAAAAAAGTTTATTCAAATTGAGAAATATATTTTTTCTTGGACTTTACCTGCCATGTAAAATGTAAGAACTTGCCTTTTCATATAACTGGTGTCTTCTTTTAATGGTGAGGCTGTAGTAGGAGCTTTCTTTTAATGGTGATCAGGGGCTTTCCTCCGCCAAGTCCCAAGCCCCTCATCGACAACTTCACTCACTCTCAACCCTCGTGGGGCCTCAGTCTTCTTGTTGGATCGAATGGAGAGAAAAGGACAAGGGTAAGACTAATTTGGGCCAAAATGACTTCTTTGTTTAATTTTTTGAAAATAATATTTTCAGGAATGTCAAGTCTTAAATAATGGTCTTTTAGTCAAGTCTTAAATAATGGTCTTTTCATGGTCAAAAAGTCATTGACCTATGGTTTGACACTTTTAAAAAAAATCATTTTAAAAAAATATATAACAAAAAGCTATTTTAGCCTAAGTTAGTCCTATTCATGTCATTTTTTCTCGAAAGGAGCGGGTCCGTGAATCTTGTTGTTCGGCTAGTTTCTTCATCTTGGATTAGATCTTCACTTTCTTCCTTTGTGGCTTTCATTCGCTTTGGACGTAAGAATCATATAAACTATTTTTCTTCTTTTCGGGTTTCTGTGTTTAGTAGAAGGGAAAAGTGGATGGAAAAAAAAACAGTTAGAGAGAAAAGTGAAGGAAAAATGAAAATATAAATATTTAGTAGAAAAGAAAAAAAAAAAAGGAAAAATAGATGGAAAAAAGAGGATACAAGTTCCGCTATTATTTTAGTCTCTCCTAATTTGAGAGAAATTGGAAGGTAAATGTGACATACTTGCAATGAATATAAAATTACACTTTGATCCTCAGTCTTGAAGCAAATTACAATAATTAAACAGGAAAATTGTAATTTCATCATTTTCTTCCTTTCATGCATACCAATTACCAAACAATATAGAAGAAAACATTTTCCTTCATTCCCTTTTTCTTTCTTTCCAAGGATAGGAAATGAAGCAAAACATGGCTTTTATACATGGGACTCAATAGGTAATTTTTGGAAGAAAAAAATATAAATCACCTATTGTTTATGGATACATAGATGACACGGATACAATCCCAATTAAAATATCAAATTCGTTTTCATTTCATTGTTGGGCATATTCTACTATATAACTCCATTAAATGACCATAGGAATAAATCCGTAGTTAACGGTTGGTAATTCACACTGAATCATAGCTTAAAATAGAAAAAAGTCATTCTCTCTCTCTTCCCTCTTCTGCTATTCTCCAACTCTCTCTCTTTGCTTTCCATCTCTCCTATGCAACTTTATTCATTTTTGCACTTTGTGGTTGAGATAAAGCTCTAATTACTTGGTTAAAAGCATCGTTTTCATCATTTACTGTCGTTCATATCAATTTGAACTATATTTTTTAATTTTTCTTTTGCTTTGGCTTTTTGAAAAGAAGAAAGATAATATAAAAAATCATCAACAGTGAATTGATTCAAGAATTTCAGTACATGAGTGTTGCCTGATGGGTATGGATTACTGCCAAAAAAATTTATAATATTGACGTTGTAATTTGTGTATTGTGTTTCTGGATATTGTGGGTTTAAGATCTAATCTATTATTTTTGTTGTTTCTTTTTTCTTTTATTTTCTTTTTTTCTTACTGAAATTCCCTTTTTTTAAAAGGTTTAAATTGATTCAAAAAATTTCTTATTAACAAGAGGACATATGTTTGAATTTTAACTCTTAAAAGAATCACAAATCTCATCAAAAAGGCACATAAGTTAATTTCTGATGAAATTCGGCGCTGCATATGGTAAGAGATGAGAGAGAGAGAGGTGATTTGAACAGAAAAATAGAAATTATTTGACTAAAAACAAAAATAACCTATATCTAATCGCTACTTAGATCCCAAATAAGCCTAGCTTTCTTGTGTTGCTGAAGTGCACAAAAAAAGAAAAAACTCAACCCTTCCAAATTTTTTCCAAAGGAAGAAGACTAACGAGATATGAGAAATAAAAGATACTAGATTTGCCCATGATGGATCCTCACCTTCGTTTAGATCTAGATACCATTTCGATTAGATTTGGCAATGTTCAGATGGATTTGATTTTGCTACAAAGAAGAAGAACTTTTTTTTTTTAATTTAATTTTTTATCAAACAAAAGGTAATAATCATATGTCATTTGACACATAATTCTCTTTGTGCACCTCATGCTATCTAAGTCGTCTATTTAGATCTAATGGTCAATAAAAAGGTTATAGTGATAGGGAATCCTCTTTATTGTTGTAAATACTTGAGGGAAGAGAGAGAGATTTATGAACTCCTTAGAAGAGAAAAAGATACACATAAATTCTAAAATTGTAGTTATCGAATTATCATAGGGGGGGAAAAAAAAAAGAAGAGAATACCCACATAGAATTAGTCTTGGATGTCATCTTAGAAACTCTACGTCGCACAAAAGAGCGCCACTGAAGAGAAGGAAAAAAAAAATCATTTCATTACCCTTTACCAAAAAGAGTTTTAATTATCATTTGTCCCAAATTCTGTCAACATGTCCCTGTATATAAGTCTTTTTAATTTTTTTTAATTGTATTCCATTCCAGTTGAAATTGTTCGACCGAGGCTGGGTTCTCACTGACAATTGTTGACAATTGTTTCTATCTTAGTAATAATGGGTTAGGATGTGGGAGGGAGAAGGCAATCTTGGATTTTTTTTTCTATTTTTATTGAAAGAAGAGGCCTATTTTTTTTTTTTTTTTCCTTCGTTGTCCGCCATAAGTCCATAAACTTTAAAAATGTGTCAATATGAAAATCGCCCATAAACTTATGTGGATTTATGACATGAAATTTTGATGACTCTTGAGTAATGTTAGGGAAAGTAATAATTATATTTACAATTTCTTATCCCTTGACGGCACTAATACTAGGCTAAACGTAAACTAAAAAATTGTTAAATTCACAAATTACCTAAGTGGAACAACGTAAGTAGGTGGATAGCACACTCTAACTTAGTAGCGGGGGCTGCTATTGAGCATAATCATATTAATACACGATTTGCATGTCAAAGTTATAAGATACTTGTTATTACTATCTAGTAATAGATTATGACTTATCCTTAATTATTTTAGATAATTCCATATTTATCCCTAAATTATTATCTGAGTCTCATTTTTGGCCATTGGACAACAAAACGTCACTATTTTGGCACCCAAACTTTATTTTTTTGGTCTCATTAGCTATTTTCGTTATTTTTCTGTTATAAATGCATGGAAAATATCCCTATCTTAGCCTCAAATTGTTCCAAAATCTCATCTTGCCCCCCTCTCAAACTTTGAAATATCTCTATCTTGGTACACATCTATCAAAGAGTCATTTTAATTCATACCATCACTATATTGTTAAAAATAAAATGAAAAAAAAATAAAAGAAAGATCATGTATATTATATCACTTAGTACATGAGGATTTTAACAAGACATTTTAAGCATTTTCCAAAACAAAAATGAGGTACTAGTAAAATTTATATTATAAAAAAAAAAATTATTTTGGTTTAAAAATTAGCAATCTTATTATGATCATTATTTATCATATTAGGTGAGTCTACTATATCTTAGTAATGTCTGTTATACCTTTGCAAAAACTAGGAGAGTTCTACTATATCTTTGCGACACAGTTTTATACATACTATATCACGGAATTGAGTTTCTACTACATCACGATTTCCGTCATCGTTTTGAACATTAAGCACCACATAAAAGATCTTGACTTCAAATTTATTTGCAAAAAACTATGACTAAAATTATTTTATACATTGTTATACACATAAGAATCCTTTGGATTTTTAGTTTGCAACCGGTATGGGATTAAGCCAAGGAGTACAAAAGCTTCACAATATATTCAGATTTCAGTCTTTGAAACCAGTAGTACTTTATAAATCGGGAAGGCATGCAATGGACTTATTAGAAGGCAGGGCCTTTAGTTTGGAGTTTGGACCAACTCAGAAATCCACATTGGCGAGATAGCGCAGGCTTCCACATATAAGCCACATCTTGCCAGCTAACTCGCAACAGTTCACTTAGCCAGCTAGCACAAAGAGATCTCTAGTAGTTTCCCATATCTGAATTTTTATGCATAATAATCATTACTATCCTAGCACATTTTTATCGAATTGGTGGGTACATATGCACATGGTTTTTTTTTTTCAGATATATAGGAAATATCGACCCTTTCCGAAAAATCAATATGGTGTCAGTTATATTACTATCAATGAATGCAAGCCATGAATTATAGATTAGCCAACCGATTACATTTAAGGCCAGAGATAGCTAGGTTTTTTTTTTTTCCCCACCCTTAATTTGTGTCGGTGGTCCCTTGTACACGTTTATTTCTTATGCGACGTTGATGTGACACATAATTCTAATTACAAACCAAATTGACAGAAGGTTTCTCTATAATGTGCGGAGTGAATTGGTAAGTTTTGAACATTATTCACTTTGAACTAATCTTTACAGATACATATATTTTACTTATATGCACCATCTATATCTCTTTATAAATATTAGGAGATCACTTGCTCCCACGTACTCCCGTAATGGCAATTCTTATCCAGATAAAATGATAATGCTTGTGCTAGAGATCATACGTAGTGGTTCTTTGTATTTCGAAACGAAATATTCCGCATAAGTTGGGTCATGTCTACTCCTTTGGAGATGAGAAAGAGCTTAGGGTGTGAAAGATAAGTACTATAGATATAGTATTCAGTAATCGGCCAAGTTATAGTTAATTTGAACATTCATATTAATATGTATAGTATTTGCTAGCTAGCTAGTTCTCTGTTTTACTTAGAATTTACCTTTGAACCGACCATGGAAAAGTTGTTCAAACCTTCGGAAAGTATCAAACCTAATTTCCTCTCACTCGAACTCATGATGTTATATGTGTGACCGTCAAAAAGTCCTTTGTTAACTTAGGTTGCTTTATTTTTATTTGTATCGAATTGTTAAGAAAGAAGAGAGCTAGCATACACATATGTATTAAAACTTAAAGAAAAAAAGAAATGAAACTTAAAAAGTTAATCGCTCTTTTTGACTAATCAATAATGTATATAAGGGAAGGTGAACCGGGTTTTGCCCCATATATAGATGATTTTGATATTATAGCTCGAAGTATGGTCCAACCATATTGGTATTAAAAAGATGCCACGTTGAACGTCAAAGTGAAACAAATTGCATCATTGCAAGTGGAGGGTTCCGATGTTGTCAATTGGTCATGGTCAGAAAAGGGCAACAGATACGACATATTTTCTTAATAAGGAATTAATATGTGGCCATGCACAAATTATTCTGATATAATACATAACATATATACACATATAAATATATGACAATCATTTCCGTCTAAATCCAACATGCCTTCGACAAATATGGTTAAAATTCTATCCACGGGTTTATATTCTATTATTAATTAAATTATGAAACCAAAGATTAGAATTAAGAAGTACGAAAGGGGTATATCATATATGCAGTGGCGCACATAATATCAAGTTCATTGCAAATAATAATCCTAATGTACTCATATCGCACGTGTCCACAAACTTTTTTTTTTTTGAGAAACACGCGCCACGAACTTTAAAATAGCTATAATTTTTGTTTTGGGTCCATCATTATTTCCGTTCGTCGTGAAGAAATTTAATTTCTTTGGGACGGTCATGACATCACAAACTTTTGACCATTTTGTATATTACATAGTCCTCGATGTATATATTGAGTACTACGCTATTACGTCCGTGGCATTACTATTAATGTGACAGTACATTTTACTAATGAAAGTGGTACGTACTTGACACTAATATTGTTCTACGTGCTGGTACTTCTGCTATCTGATCATCAGGTATATGAACAATCTGATAGTTTTAAAAAAAAAAAAATACAGGTCAGACATCATCAGAGCATATGTATATACAGTGGCGAAGCCACGTTAAGGCAGGGACCATATGCTTCCCTAATTTTTTTTCCGAAAATTTCCTTTACGTAGTATATATATAGTATTTATATAATAAATTACTTTATTCATAATTTTTCTCATTATACATATCATATTATATATATATTTAGTATCTTTGAAATCCTTATTAAATTTAAACTCTTTTCTTCAAAATAAGATTGAGTTTTATATGTATTTATACTCAAATGTGTTGGGAAAAAAAAAAGTTTTTTGTTTCACGGGCATATTCAGTTATGATGTTTTATTTGTAATATACATGTATTATTTAAAAAATAACAAGCTTGTAAATATTATATTACTTTTGTTTTTTTCCTACTTTGTAAATTTTATAAAATATGTAAGTTTTTTTTTTTTATCTCTAATTCTATATATGAGAAATAATGCTAATATAATATGAACTAGTTTGATAATCAATTTTGCATAATCTTCTTATAAATACAAAGTTTAGAAAGTTAATTTCAAATTATAATCTAGATGTTTAAGATTAAACTTAAAAAAAAATTTAAGCAAATCAATATTTATTTAACTTAGCTTAAAATTTTGGTTTCTATATTGGTCCTCCTAAAATAGTTTTCTGGGTCTGCCATTATATATATGTATATATATATATATAGTTGAATACCTTATGACTATGATAGAAGAGATCTCTCGAGAATATGGAAAATATGTACATAACAAACAGTAGTACTCTTGGGCTTGTTACGTGCCTTTTTTATTTGATGGAAAGGGCAAAAAAATAAAGACAAACATAAATGAAAAGACTCTATGTCTTGCCCCATCCATAGACAAAACGGTCACGTACAGCATCTAACTTGTTTTTGAGTGAAGCACTACTCTTGTAATTTTGCTAAAATATGGAAAGAGCCAAGAGATGCATTTGGTTCGTAGCCCCGCAAATAAGAGGGGGTGTCCCCAAGAGCTAAACTCACTAGAAATATACTTTACGACACGTAGCCTTAAATTCGCCGACAAATAGAATAATGATATCTTCAAGTTAACTCCTTCTTGGAATCCACGTCTGCCTGGTGGGATCGATTCTTTGATTTATTTTACAACCTGATGCTACAAACCATAAATTTGTAATATTGTAAATAATATACGTTCGTATTTTGATGCATTGATTTCTTCTAGCTATATCATTAGGATATAATAAAGTCATGTACATGTCTTATAAAGTTATAACTTATAAGCAATGATAGCAACAATTAATACTCATTCGCTGTATTAATGAGATTGTCTATGTAGTGCTCATTGATGTGGAGCTGCAGTAGATAATCGATAACTATATATTACTTAGATGCATTTGTTCTAAACACAACTCATTTTTTATTCTTATCGTACTCTATTAAAAAAATATATGATAAAAATGGGTTTCGTTTTGTTTTATTTTGAATTGTCTACTTATTAGCTGATTGATGTGTCTTAATCTTCTTATTATTGTTTCTGTCGTGGACTCTCAATTCTAGCTAGTCAGCTACGTTGTCATTTTCTTTCGTTACCCTAGCTACAAAAATTAATTCATACAATATAGGTAACATTTTGTCATCTTTACCTACCTATATATATATATATATATATATATACGAGTCTATGCACTCTTAATTAGATGCACTGAATTCAAGCTTCGTACACTAAGAATTTTTTTAACTTTTTCTACTTTTTCTTCACTAACTTTTTCTCAACAGTCCACACAAAAAGGAAATTACTATTATTAATCCTTTTGCTTTTGCCCGGGAAATTTCTGAACCGCTATGTAAAAAAAAAAAAAAAAAGCCGAACTCTTTATCATCCACTTCGCCGTATGACCCCAGCCTCTACAGTCCCTTAAAGCTGGTAAACTTTTTTTGCTTTTTTTTGCACACGGGTGGTCCCTATATTATAGCAAAATTATGCCAGTCACGTGCTTCTTATTCTTTGTTTTTATTTGTTAAATCAAAAGAACTAAATATCAACGTTCATGATCGAAATTCTCTTAGTAAGAAAGTAACCTTATAATTACTGGTATATTTCAATTAGCAAAAAGGAACCTGAAAGATCATGATCGATCGTATATATGTGTGGCTCAGACAATCATGTTCAGTAAATATATTATGTGCCAACCTCATATTATTTTATTTTAATATTCTATTTATTATAATTATTTTAAGTTGGAGTTTTGCAAATGAAGTGTTATTCTTTGGTGCAAAAGCTGCAATGATTACGAATATAAACTATATTGGACAGGAAAGATCAAATTCATATGAAATGTTTAGTAAAGTAAGAACCGAGCTAATATTCTAAGTCTAAATTCCCGTGATTTCAGAACATTTTGTCCCATAATAATAAGAACCTCAGGTCCTCTCACACTTTTTGCGTCCAAGTCTGTAAATTAATGCAACAATTAAAAAGTAATCTTTTTAAAAGTAGCTTACTTATCTTTTACTAACTTTATTTAACCATTTAGTTCGAATTAAGAATTCCCCAACCATTCCTAGCTAGAAGAGATAGACTACACCAGCATCTTTATGCCAGCCTTTATCAAAAGCTCACTAATAGTACTAATATCACATTATTATTATTTTTTTTCTTCTATATACTAAATTTCATTTATATTGAGTCCATCTCCATGAAATCAAGATATATTGTTAAATAATTTTGTACACAATTGTGTCCCACCATTAGGATTTTGACACATAATTTAAAAATCAAGATATATTATTAAATAATTCTGTAAACAATTGTGTCCCATTATTAGAATTTTGACACATAGTTTGAAATTCTGAAAAAGAAGTATTTCAATCTTTTTTTTAACTTCTTTATAAATTAATTAATTGTCAAAATTTAGGTAATTGCACACAAATTCACACATAATTAACTATTTGACATGAGATTGTGATTCAGTTTGACGATATTGATCAATTAAAAGTATACCTATATAATAAGTTGATAATTAAAAAAAAAAAAACATCTTAATTCTTAAGTCGAAATCTTTCAAAACGATTAATATTATTTGAACCATTTATCGAAGTTTCACGTAATAATCTACTAATTTAATTTGAAACATATATGCTATTATAAATACAATTCGTACATTACATATAATTCATACATATACATATCATCTATTTTCATCGTCTTATTAAATTAACAAGATGAATCCAAATTTTACAGGATGCTATTCAAAAAATGCGCAAAGATAAATACAAAAGAAGCAGCAATATTAATAATAGTGAAGTATATAGATAAAAGTATCTTTACTTTGGCTTCTAATAATGTCAATAATAGCTTCACTCATGTAAAAACCACCCTCCACGGAACATACACCGTGTTATTATAATTGTCTTTTGGTAATAACAATCATGTACATTTTACTTCTTGACCCCACTCAAACCCTTCTTTTCTTCCTCAGTTGGACACATTATTTCACTGGGACTCAAAATCAAGTAGTAGTAGCTAAGATAAGATTATTACCTTATTCTTTCTCCGCAAGTAAATTAAAAAGATCTCACTGCCGTTAACATTGAAATTAAATTTGAGCCTGTCTAAATGCCAAGGTTTTGTATTTAATTGTTCTTGACTCGGTGCTAAGTTAGACATATATACCTTGGACATTTTCAGCTAAAATGTAAGAAATTCGTTCTCCTTACTTTTCCTTTATGCAAAGTAAAATAAATAAATACAAATAGTTACGTAATTATTTCAGTATGAGATGGGATGTGAAACACGCGCCAACGGCGACTGTAAAATGAGTTATTGGTAATAAAGATGTACACTGTAAATACGTACTTGGATGAAGAAACTCTGTATAATACACTATTACAAATCTAAACTATTTTATATCGAACTAACGCCGTTTTCCCAACTTCTACCGTTATTTCATGTACACTGAACACGGTGGGAAAATTAAAACAGAAAAAAAAAAATGTATATTTATATAAAGAAAGATAATTGAGAGAGTAACTACTTCCTACGCGCGCGCCATCTCTCACACGTGCCTCAGAACTCCGTTAACAGTTGACAGTCGGGTGACGGCGGCATAGACGGCGGCGCCCTCAACTTCTCGAAGTGTTCCCTTATATCGAAACCGCCGTCGGTCGCCGTCAACCTCTCCGTGATATCGCAGTCGTCGCGGGACGGAATAAACGGAGGACGCAGGACGTCCGTCAATAGGTCCCACCTGAGGCCGCGGAAGAAGACGTGCTCCTTGATCTCGCAGGCGCCCCGCGCGTAGCCCAGTCGCCTGGTGGGGTCCTTCTCGAGCAAGCGGCCAATCAGGTCCGTTAAAGCGGTGGGCCTCCCGATGAACTCGGGCTGCTTGGCCACCACGTTCCGGAACGTCTCCTTCCGGCTCTTGCCCTTGAACGGCGTCGTCCCGTACATCATCTCGTACGTTAGGATCCCCAGGGCCCACCAGTCCACCGCGAACTCATGGCCCTCCCCTCGAACCACCTCGGGCGACACGTACTCCTCCGTGCCCACGAACGAGTTGGACCGCTCCCCGTTGGAGAAACTCGTCTTCCTCCGACTCACTGGGCTGACTCGGGCCGACTTCGCCTTCTTCAAACCCCCACCACCGCCACCACCCTTGTTGCTGCTGTTGTTACTGGTCGCGGTATCGGCGTGCGTGCCGGTGGTGATCCAGCGAGTGAGGTTACGCCGGTGTTTGCGGCGACTTTCGGGGAGGAGGGCGGACTCGTTGTCCGAGATTACGGTTACGACGGTTCGGGGCTTGAGGCTCCGCGACAGGTCGAAGTCCGTGAGGATCACGTGACCCGACTGCTGAATCAGTACGTTCTCGGGCTTGAGGTCGCGATAGGCGATCCCCATGGAGTGGAGGTGCTCAAGGGCGCAGACGATCTCGGCCAGGTAGAAGCGGATCACGGCGGGGGAGAAGACGCGGTCGTTCTGGTGGTAGCGGAGGACGTTGAGGTCGCCGCCTGGGCAGTAGGGTACGGCCCAGCCCATGTAGTCGTGAGCCTCGAACGAGCCCAGGAGGGTGGGGAGGAAGGGATGGGAGAGGCGCGACAGGACCCGGATTTCCCAGCGGGCACGGCGTTCAGCGTCGAGCTTGGTGTGGAGGGAGGACTTGTCGACCACCTTGAGGGCGAAGGGGCAGCGGGCAGAAGGGTCAGCCGTACGGTCGTAGACCAAGAAGACGGTTCCCATAGCTCCTTTTCCGAGGACCTTGAGAGCTTTGAGATTATCCAGTTCCAGCTCCGGCGAGGAACAAGGTAATGCTATATCCATTTTTTTTATTTATTTTTTATTTTTTGGTTATTCCCTATACTATTCTGTTGTGTACAGAGAAAGAGATTTACGAGAGAGAGAGAGAGAGAGAGAGGACTAAGGAGGAAGAGGTCAGAGGTGGTTTTTAGCGTTGGTTTTTGGCTTTTATAGCTTTTATGTTTTATTTTTTATTTTTTTATTTATTTTTTTTGGCAGGGGGTAGGGGGTGTAGTCTATGTATTTAGGCTATGTGAGAATTGAGATAGTGCGGTAGTGATAATTGATTGTGCAGAGTATTTGGTATAATCGTACGAAGCAAAATTATAAAGTTTGTTCTTGGTAATAATGCGTATTTGGTATTTCGTACCAAAAAAATAATTTTAAACTTTGTTGTTGGTATTTTAGAGAGAATAAAGTCTCCTGATTATCTGGGCTAATTTCTTAATTTCTTTTTTATTTTTGTTTTGTTTTAAAATTAAAAAAGAGGATGGTGATAATTGCGTGCACTATTCCCTTTGCGTTCTGCTTCCACTATGCCATTATCCAACCCATATTTGCTTGCCATGTCATAGCTTTAAGGACTTTATAGTCATTATTTAAAAGTTCCGGGGTAACCAGGAAATTATGGCTATAAATATTTTCTTTTTATTTTGTTTTTGGTTTTTTTTCTGTTTTTTTATTAGATAACAATACCTTTTGTATTGTGCCTATAAAAAATAAATGTAATTTTGCTAATTTTATTTTCAACATTGTCATTTTGGAAAAGTCCTCATTAATTACTCCGTTTTATAGTTTAATTTTCGCTATTATTTTTTTTAATCCTCATGGCTCAAGCTGTTCATGAATACTCAATTTAATTTAGAATAGCATATAGCTTTACATCTTCTAATGGCGATTATGAATGACTTATTGAGCTAAATGATGCATTGGCACCAAATGTTTAGTCGTTTTGAATGTTAGGTACGTTCTTCAAAATTAATTATAAACTATCAATTAACCTCATGCAGTCATAGTAAATAAGGGATAACCATGTAACTACGTACATTATATTCTTGATTAGTTTCTTTTTCATTTCTTTTTATTTTCATTTGGTCAATTATTTCTCTAGTTAATATTTCAATTAAAAACTTTTACAAGTATTTCTTAATAATTTGATTTTGTTTTTCTTCGATTGAGATCGGAGAGTGTGTTAATAACTTTAATACTCGTAAAATAATAATTTTAAAAAATGCGGCTCTAAATTAATAGTTAATTAAATCATGAAGGGTTGGGTTACAGCTCAAAATATATGGCCATCATGTCTAGTTAGATATAACAAGTAAGGTACTTCTTTCAAAGCTAAACCGATCTGGTACATATATCGTAGTAAATTTCACTCCAAACTTCTTCATGATGGTCCACCAAATTATTAGACCGCAAAAGTAACCAAACTAGATGAAGTTGTAGCTCTTAAAAAATTCTTGCTCACCTGGTTATAGGCTTAGAACTAAATTAAGAGTAGTGGTAGAAACACTTATTTTCGTGTTAAGAATCAAATATTATCTAAAAATGAATTTTGCATTGTGTGGACCGTGTGGTTAAGAATAACGTCAAATTATCTGTGTAAATTTCACTAATTGGAAGTCGTAATAAATGAGTGTCGCTATCATTGATATGAAACAATACAAGAGAAAAATATTAAATAAATTGGGGGCAAAATAACTGTACTAGTTGATCAGTATGCTATTTGGATTAAATTAATAGGTAGGCATAAGTGTAATGAGTTGGTAAAAGTTTAGGCTTTAACAATATAGGTAGGCACACGTGTAAGACATTAAAGAAAAGATGCATAGAGCCAAACAAAGCAAAGGAAGAACACCGTTGTACGGTTATATCACATGGGGTGAGAACGGGGGGTGTCTGGACTTCCGTAATCTAAAGAAAAAATTTGAACGTGCACTTGGGTTTGCTGTTGGAATATTGTCGTTTTCCTTAAATTTATTCCTTATTATTTCTCTTCTTTTTATACATACATATTATCTCTTCATTAATCAGTGCATACTTAATTATTATTATGTCTATTTAAGGTTTTTTTAATAAATAAAAACGGTGCTTAGAATTTTCAAAACATTAATTTAAGTTTGAAATGTATTACTGGAAGTATCAAAGCTTAGCATTTGTGTTGCACTATACTTATTAGAGACATATCTCTGACTTTTTTGGTTAGCCCAACTATTATTATGATTTTTTTTTTTGAGGTATTATTATGAATTATTTTGTTTAGTATAAAATTGTGATGAAATTTGGGGAAGTGTCCGATGTCGCATCAGAGATCAATGGACCCCTTAAAAGCTAGGGCAACCCTTCGTGTAGAAACTTAAAATTTGTCTATAATTAATGCTAATAGTGACGAGCCAATCCTTTGTCCTTTGGCTATCAATGTCTTGTACTACTATGCCCGTGGTCCAGCATTGTGCGGGATCTAGCTAGTGAGACCCAGTGGGTTTGCTTCCGATTAAAGTACTAAAAATTTAATTACTCCTGATTAGAAAAAAGAAAATACAAACTGTGGCCCTTGGATTTAGGAGAAGAAAAACTAATATAGAGGTAGAGATATTCATGTGTACATATACGCACAATATTTTGTTGGCTTTCGGATATATGAAGCAATATTGTACTTCAGATCTCAAGTACTTAGCCAGTTAACCTAGTTAACAATTGTCTACGTATATTCAGATTTTCAAACTTGAATCTGGAGTAACATATTAAATTAGTATAAATTTATTTTACAACAGTAAAATAATACAAAAGACTTGTCAAATTAATTATGAGATGAAACTTGGAAATTGATTACTTTCAAATATGAAGCTCTAATGATAATTTTTTTTTTTTTTGAGTAATCCATTTTGTTCGAATCTTTTTGTTAAGTATTTATGCTTTTTTAATAAATTTTCCCTACATTAATGCATCGGACCGAACGGAATTAGTTCAATGGCGGCCGCTCGTGGAGATTTATATGTATAAATATACATTTCACAGATATGCAACGGCGCTGATCTTACGGCCACAACTTTTTTTGAACTTAGATCAATAAATAAACAATCTGATCTATCGATCATTCATTATTAGTTTTCATGAAGTCAACCACTAATATTATGACAAGTTTCATTAGCATAAAAATCATCCATCTTTTGCCACATCAATTCAAAAGCTCAACTTGATTTGGAAATCTAATTCTATTGCTTGATGTCAATGAGTAGTGGTGGACAGATCTTCTAATATTGTTGTGAAAGTGGGTGTTATCAAATCTTATTCAACCTAGTGCATATCAATTATCGAATACATAGTTTTATAGGCAGATTCCCTATTAGATGTTGCTGGTATGTATCAAAACTTCACCTGCCAATCTCCTTGAATTCGTTTATTTCTTTACTTATTTCTCTCAGATCATAATTATTCTTCTGAGGCTTTTATATATTGAATATTGATATATAGACAATCTCTCTTTTTCGTAAGGTTTGAATTGTGGTCTCTCTAATCCAAAAGGAACCAAATATTGCAATTTTTTTTTGCCTATATATTCTCTTTGGAGATTCTACACCAAATTTTGCTTTCCTTTTCACAAAAATCTTACAGAAGATGCCAGTGACGATTTTAATTTCTTGTCCAATATTATTAATTAATTGTTGTCCTTTACAGTGGCGAGTTTGTCTCACTGTCTAGCTCACATCAAGACATGTACATGTGAATGCAGACAATATCTAATTAATGAACTAGTTAATTAGTAATTAAAAAATATATACATAAATATTGGTATACTTCAAAAATATTGGTTTATATAGTAAAGCTCATATATCAAAACAAATAGTATGCTTGATCTATAAGCGGAATCGGACATATAAATTTGTTTTTAATTAACAATTTGATCGGAGACATGACAATGGACAATGAAAGAATTAAGACATTTATTTTTGAAAAAGACATTAGTGTAAAAGAAATTACACCATCACATGATGCATTGAGTGCTGATCGTCACAATTCACAAAGCAGGGATTAGAATGTGGTCCTACTTGTATCGCCTTCCTCTGATTACTCATATGCCAATGTCAATAGTCTATCCACTACTGCCGTGATCTTCTTCTGATTCCATACCCAAATACTACTTATACATTCATATATATATATATATATATATATATATATATATAGGTTGCCAATCCAATAGGTATTTTTTTTCTTTACCTATTTTTAGCCGTTAGATCACTATCTAATGGTGATCCAATGGCTATAATAAAGTGCATAAAAAGACGTGCATCATTAATGCTCTTTCTCTCTCCTACTTTTTATAATAAAAAAATATAAATGCTAAGTTTTTATTGGCCAAATTGATACCTATCCATAGGTAAAAAAAAAAAAAATACTGGTGTCCATATATATATATATATATATATATATATGATTTTCATTATGTGTATTGTACGAGGTCGAGGATTAAGGAACAAAATATTTCTTAAAAATCTTAACTTATTTTTTTGTTTGAAAACTAAATATTGGCCTCAAAGTACATCTGCAGTAACGAGATGTATATGTGATTTTTTAATGCGCCTTTTTGTTTTTGCTCTGAGTAAATTTGTTTAATTTAAAAATTAATTCACATTAATAAGTTATCTTATTTAATATATTAATTTTTAAGTTCTTTCTTTTTTGAAAATTTAATTTAAAATTCAATTTTTTAATTATCTTTAATTTAAAACTATATGTACTATTATATCTTCAATATTTCATAAAATTTCCTTTCTATTGTATAAAAGGTAAAATCCAAAATAGCATAATTTTCATATTATGAATAAGTTACTTTCTTAAATAAAAAAACTATGAATAAAGCAACTACATTGAAAGAAAATTTGTTTAAAATAAAAATTTGTACATTTTTTATTTTTTTTTTCCTAACAAATAAGATAGTTGAGAGTGATTTGGGAATATTAAGTATTTTTCAATAGATTCATTTGCTTATAAAAGAAAAAGAAAATAAAAAAATTGACTAACTCATCATGTTACCTATTTTTTTATTTTAAATAACTTTCTATATTTATATATGTATTAATTATAATAATTTTGTTAGTAATTAAATCTACTAATATTATTATAACCATTAGATTAAAATCTAATGACCAAATTAGAGTACTCATCCATGAAGTAAAAATAAAAAACTCCATTAAAACATCACCTTATATATATATATGGTTGCCAATCCAATAGGTATTTTTTTTCTTTACCTGTGGGTATGTATTTTTTTTTTAGTCATTGGAGCTATAATGAAATACATGAAAAGACGTGCATTATTAATGCTCTTTCTCTCTCTTACTTTTTACAATAAAAAAATGTGCATGCTAAATTTTCATTGGTCAAATTGATACCTATACATAGGTAAAAAAAAAAAATACCTACTGAATTAGTGCATATATATATATATGTTTATATATATATAGGTAAAAAAAAATGCATACTAGATTAGTGCCCATATATATATATAGATTAAAAAAATACCTACTGAATTGGTGCCTATATATATATATACATACGCATATATATACTTTATTCATATTTGAGTGTACTGCTTGAAAAGAAAAACACATGACCAGAAATACCTCTGAATAAAATGACCAAACCCACTACTTTGTGTTAGAGTTATTTACTTTTTTGTTATTTTGTTTATTTAGCTTTGCTTTTAACAGTAAAGATAAAATAGTATTTTTCCTTCTCATGTACGTATTTTCTTTATGATTTTTCTAATTAATTCAATAAGAATCCTAGCCTTTAGGTATTTTCCTTTTTTTTTTTTCTTTGTCTTGGATCTTTCTCACACTTTGTGCAGTACTCATGCCTAGCTTGTACTTAAATTACAAGAATTACCTTGAGAATCATGATTGAACATTTTGAAAGACCAAGGCTTTAATTAGGTGTAATAAAAAATTGATAACGGTGAAATATGTTACCTTTTTTTTTAAAAAAAGGGACAAGTCTGGGCACATTTCGGATCCGGGGCGTAAAGTAAAAACTAAAAATACTCGACCTAAATTTGCAAAACCTAGCTAGTTCATGTTCTTTACCAAATTTAAGAATATACCTCATTATTTATTCAAGGCTGTCCGTTGTCGAATTAAGACATCTTCATATCGATCGATCCGCTTCTTCAAAAAGTGACATCGAGGAGGAAAAAAAAAATCATACTACTAATTCCCACATGTTAAGTTATTTTGTCTTTCATTAAAAAAAGAATCATAAAAAATAAATTATGTCATTTTCTCATTTAGATATTTATCATAAATTACTTATTAATAAATTGAACAGCGGTTCTTTGATTAAGAATAGTATAATAACTTACCACATCCAATATGGTAAGATGGGAGCCTCAAATCTCAATAGCATTGTCCTGTAATTATTTTAAAAAATCGGTATATTTTATTTTATTATTTACGATTGCTGTAAGATTAATTATTCCTCGGAATTCTACCAAATATATATTGGTGACGTACGTTGTAAGATAAAAAAAACAGGTACCTGCTAAAATATGAATACGTGATACCTATGATTAATGGGCGCTAATCCATTAGTTATAATTTTTACCTAGAATTATCATTTTGATCGATGAAAATTTATTATATATATTTTTTTAAAATAAAAAATAAAAAAATAAATAATATTAATAATGAAT
>JXTB01000054.1:534136-579854 GCA_002914805.1 Parasponia andersonii
AAATGAAATTCCATTGATAACGACATATTGTTAGTATTATAATTATCTTCGGGGAGAAAGCTAGACAGAAATTAACTGATCGGCACACATAAAACAGAAGGCACCAAACTTCATTTATAAAAAGATATATATATATATATATATATATATATATATGGATAAAATGTTATTTTTAGTCTTAGTTGACTTGAAAGTAGTCTAAGTTTCCGGGAAATTCAGCAAGGCATGAGCTAGATATCAACAAATCATGAATTAAGGAACTGGGTTAATTGTGCATTCTATATTAAGTTTCAACAGTTTAAGCAATATTAAAAAAAATGAATATTCTTAATAAATTTTGGTGATTACTTTATATCCAACCTCGAGTTAGAATTAGCTCTGATTAAGTAGTGTTAATTAAATTAGTGCCTTACAGCTCTTCAAGGATAAATCTTTCTCTCTCTCTCTCTGTATACAGATTCTCGTGACTAATTGAATATTCAAGTATTAACTCATAAGGACGCCTATAGGGCGGATTAAAGTAACAATACATAAAAATATTCTTTCTAATTCTTTTAGTAAAAAGCCAAATGATGTTGTGGACTAGTATGTCAAGGAAGATAACTACACGCTAGCATATCTTATATTGCATATTTATATAATGGCTATGAGTTTATTTTATGAGTAGATCGAGGGTGTTTGGTGTCACATATGGAGTGAGGGGAGAGAGGATCGAACTTGGGTTTGATTAGTTCTTTTAGATGCTAGCATATATCGTCTACAATAATACATAAATAATGCATTCTTTAGAAAAGGACCTTCTTACCTAAAATCCCCATATTCCAACTTTAGGTTACACACCAAGATCTATAAGCATACTAAATTTTGCGTTTGCCAATTTTTTGAGCCTATGTTGGAGACATAAAAACCCCACAAAGAAATTTTTAAAACCCCTCCCTTTGATTTACTTTTGAAGTTTCACACAATGTGTTCCTGTCGGCCATCATTTGGTGGGAGGGAAAACTGTAAGCTTCCACCTAAGCTCTCAAAGTGAAAGGAAAAGGAACACTATATACTAATTCTATATGTAAATTGTAAGTATTAAGTGTGTGTATATATAGATATTTATATATATATATATATATATATTCCTCCACGCATGTCAAAGTTTGGAACATATGCACTTTAAAGGAAAAAGCTTTTTTGTATACTTCATGATGCCCTTTGTCGGCCATGATTCCACCATCACAAGTAATCCTTTTGTTTTGTTGATTTGAAAATTTTTGTGGATCGTTTAGAGGAGGATATATATCAAAGAAGGAGCTAAGTTTTGTGGGGACGCCTTTGCGTTTAATTTGTCTCATTTTATGTGTATATGAAGCAATTTTGCCTCAAAATTTTTGTTTAGTTTGCTCGTTGATTAAGTAAACAAAAGGCTTAAAGGCAATATATGAAAGGAACACAACCAGGGCTAAGCCTTTTTTTTCCGTACCTATATAATAATAATGACAAGTTTTTCGCACTCTAATATTTCTGGGTTATGTGTGTATATATATATATATATATGTAATGTGTCTTCGTTATCTACTTTCTGATTAATAGAACATTGACCACTAGCTAATAATGGAGAATTGGAAACGAATCAGTCCATTTGTCAAAAAGAAAACCAATAATTAATATTATATAATAACTTCTATGGATTTATTGGAGGCTCCTTCTGTTGGAGCGGATTTTACACCAGTCGTCCACGTGTCATGAACTGCTGATGCTGGATTCTCCAACTGTTCACGTGCCCTTGCTACTTCGCAAATCCCTGAATTCCGAGCGAGATCAGAGAGGCGGGGATGGCCACCTGCAAAGACTCTCCGATGCTTAAGTCAGTGGTTTTTCTTTGCGTTGTTTTTTGGTAGCAAGGAAAAAGGTGTATCAAATCAATTTACAAACTTATCTCTTTTTTGTAAGTGCCTTTCTTTTTAGTGTTCTAGATAGCATGTGGTTTTTCTTCGAAAGCGCAGCTTTCATATATGTAGTCCTCTGATCATCAACAGTGTTCTTCTCCATCTTTTGAAAAGTAAAAATAATATCTTCTTTAGTACCTTTCACTCCCGGATCTTAACACCATCATGGACCGAGATTTCTGTGACCTCTTCTGTACTACCGCGGCCTGATTTCCGTCGCCTCCTGTCGTTTCAATCCGTCAGGAGCGAGATTTGGGCACATCGCCGTTCTGTCAGGACGGCTTGTCCCTGCGCGCGCACCTACCCAGAAACGCATTAAATGCCCTGTCGGGGTCCGGAGCCGTGGGGCTGTCTTCCATTGCATTCAGTCTGAAGACCCTTAGGGCTTCTGTTCCCTGCGCCAGTTGAGGCGAGGGTCGGCGTTCCCAGACAGCAGACCCTTGGGGCCTCGGACCTCCAGCTGTCATGGACTTGAGGTCTGATGATCCTTGGGGCTTCTGTTCCCTGTGTCAGTTGAGACGAGGGTCGGCGTTCCCAGACAGCAGACCCTCGGGGTCTCGGACCGCCAGCTGTCATGGACTTGGGGTCTGATNCGCCTTAAACTCGGAAGACCCACATGCCGATGCCGGGATCACGTGCGATCCGCGTGACCCTTCTCACGGTTCGAGGCTCGAGAATGGGCCCCACACCTTCCATTATGGTTAAAGTGGGTATTACGCATTTATACTTACTAATTTTATCCTTTAATTTTTATTTGTGCGCTCACACATGATGCACCATCTTGCCAGTTGCCAAGGGACCCACCAAGCAGGAGAGATTTTTTTCCCCTCCTTTTTTGGTCCTCTTTTTTGAATATTTATGATAAAATCATAGAATGAGATTATCAATTTTATGTGCATTGAAAGAAAATGTTATAAAATTTTTTATTATTTAATCATTCATAAAAGCTTGATGATATTGTGAATTTAATCGTACGTATATGGGCCCTTGCTTGATTGAAAACATTTCATATATTAAACGGCCTTGGCATTTCAGTAGTAACATTGCCAAAAGTAACAATATTTTACCAAAATTTATTTTAAAAAAATATACAGAGAGATAAGAATATGTGTACTGTAATTAGTAGTGGTTGAATCCACTTATGTATAATCTGTAGCTTATGAATAAGAAGATGATTTGTACCTGTTTCAAAATAAATAAAAGATGATGATTTGTACCTTTTCTGTTACTGCCACACACTATAAAGAGAAAAAGTAGTCGAGATTTTTTTTTTTTTTCACTGAAAGCCTTTTTTTTTTTTTTTAGGCTATGTTTGGTAGAAAGGAAAGAAAGTAGAAGAAAAGAAAGAAAATGTGTAAAATAGAAAAAAAAAATCTTTTTTTCATTATTATTTGGTATAAAAGAAGAAAAATAAACTAGTATAATCATATTTTAAAAGTAATATATAAATTTAATTTGATAAATTTACTTTCTTTCTAATTTTTTCTTCATTTTGGAAGAAAAATATTTGAGTAGGTCTCATTATTTTTTTCTTTCTCTTTCTTTTTTCTTTCTACCAAACAACCCAAATATTTATTTTCTTCCACTTTTCCATCAAAATTTTTCTTTACTCTCCTTTTTCCTTCCTACCAAACATAGCCTTAGAGGTTTTTTTTTGCTTTTCTTTTAAGGGTATTTAATTATTACTGTTATTATTGTGGAGGTTGATGACATGCTCGAATTCAAGTATAATATCATTGCGAACGATTACAAAGATTGCCTACAGTACATAGCATTATGAGGCTACCTGCCATTTTATGATGTATATATATATTATGCAAGTTTTGTTAAAAGAAAGCTTTTATATTCTCAACATAATTGTAGTGTTGGTTGTTGTTATTATAACCTGTTGATTAGACTATTATTTCGCTAATTTAAAATCTTGTTAAGGTGGAATGCAAACTCAAATTTTTTGCTTATAGCGGATCAAGAGTAACTAGCTAATTAGTTACTTATTAAATTAACTCGTATATTTTTCACTTTATAAATTAAATCCTTCGATACTCTGCCAATTAAACTACTAGACTTATGTATAAACTAATATTATGTATGAATAATTACATTTTGTATAGCAGAAAAAACACATTTGCCTGTTAGCTAGTTCTCCTCGTGTAAGGTGTATTAATACATGCGCACTCTATACCCATTTTTCCTATCCTTTAATCTTACATAAAATTTTGAGAAACTTTCCAAAATCCGTATCAAGTAATCCAGATGGGTTAAGCGTACTGGGCTTATCCTAATCAAAGCCCAAAATTACTAAGACCGCATTATTTATGTGTCCTTTTTTTGTGGAGTATTTATAAGAAAAGATTTCTAACACTTTTACAAATAAAATAAAACCCCAAAAGAACTACAAAAATACGAAGGAAAGTTTTTTTTTTTTTTTTTTTTTTTTTTTCAATTCTCGTATAACTTGTATTAGACAAATACCACCTTTTGAAATGTTTTTAGAAAAATACCATTTTTAAAATGGTTGTCAGTTATTATTTTAAAAAATGATCATTTTTATTTTTTTTAAAAAATAATTTTCTAATAAAATTGTACTAGATCTAAAAAAGAAGAACCCATTTTATTTTTCTAATTGTTTTTTTTTCCTAAAAATGTCATACAAAGACTAATTTTTAATATAAAAATGGCCTTTTAATATCAATATAAAAGATTATCTTTTTTTTTTTACACTAATTCAATAAATGATCATTTTATAATTTTATTTTAATAAAAATTCGTTTTTTAGTTGATCTATTTTTTATAAAGTAAATCAATTTTAAAAAATAAATCAATACATTTTGATTTACTAAACAAATTAAATCAATTTTTAAAAAATTAAATCAAATTTTTAAAAAATAAATTAATATATTTTGATATACTAAATATAAAAAAGATCATTTTTAATAATTTTTGAAATTTGGCCATTTTGAAAATATTTAAAAAATAGCTATTTTACAAACTATATTCCAAATTCGGCTATTTAGCTGAAAAGCCCATTTTTATAGGGATACGTACAGGAATGGCCCAAGTTTTGGGCTCCCGTTAAATACACATCTTATTTTTATTTTATGAACAAACTTATCCCTTACTTATTAGTTATGTCTCCTTGAAAATAATGCCTTATCATGCACTCACCCGACTCCACCACCACCTCATCATTTCGAGACACAAGATCGATGAGCCTTGGTACTCCATCGAGATCACGCCAAAGGAGCTCCTCACCTTCTTCCACAACATGGCAATGAGGCAAGAGGCCATCACCATGGGTATGGAAGCTGAGACTTGATCTTTACTGGGTTTTGTTTTTTTTTTTTTTGCTTTTTATTTATTTATAATTTTAGTTTTGATTTGAGTGCTTTTTCTAGGGAAGGTATGGGCACGACGAAGTCGAGAGTAGCAGAGAGTTCAGCATATTATAACCACAGAGAAGAAAAAGTGATGAAGCTTTAGATTTATAGCTTTTAAATATATTATTTTTTTCAAAAAGCTAAAAACGTCGTCTTAGCTCGGCTAGTAGAGCGCATGGCTTTAAAGTATGTGATTGTGGATTCGATTCCCATAGGCTTCTCTTTTTTGTAAAATTTTAAATACGAGCTCCAGTTTTTATGAAAAGGAAAAAACTCTCCATCAAAGAGATAACTTCCTTATATCTTTAAGCTTTTTTTTCGAAAGAACCACATCGACTATTACTGGGAAAGGGAGTCCTGCTCATTAGTTCTTGCCTCCTCCAAATTCCAATCTAAGATTAATTCCTGTTTACTTTATTGTTTAATATTTGAAATATATAGTGTTATTATATAGACTCGGGCTTCAGGCTTCTGTTTATCTATATCTAATACCGATGCGGGACTTAAGCTGTTTTCATTTTTGATTGATTTAGTCAAATTCCACCGATATATATTTGAAGTCTTAGTTTCTAAGAAAGATTTATTATATGTAAATACTTGGAGATAAATTTCAAATTGTTCTATAATGTCTATATATTATATAAAGGATCACAACTCCTCTACTTTTAATGATAATTGCGTACCGGTACTTTACTACGTTAGTTTTATTGTAATTTGTAATGACATTACTAGGAAAGGGATACAAAATTGGGTAAACAACACCAAACGTCCAATTCATGAGTTAGTCAAATATCCGAATGTTAACTTTTAGAGATTTCTTGCTTCCTCCAATCTAGGATTAATTCTTGTTTATATTATTGTTTAATATATGTAATATATACTTTACAAAAAACAAGAAAATGCCATGCACATGCCCTCTAGATGTATCCCGTTAGTTTAACCATGAATGATTAATAATTTTTCATATTATATGCTATCGAAATTGAGAAATTCCCATTACTTACGAGGGGTTGTCGAGAGAGCATAGAAATAGCCGAATAAATTAAAAGATAAGACAATTTTTTTACTTGTCGTCAGTTTCTTTAATTGATCAGACATCAATCTAAGTCACTTTTATTTACTTATGTAAATAACTACCGCAAAGTTGATTTTTTTTTTCCTCCAAAAAAATGGTCATCAAACGTGGCTGTGCCAAACACCAAAAGCTCTAATTCGCATTTGGGTTTTTATTGGGATGATCAAGGAGAGGAAATTAAAATACTATAGCTATGTCATTTAATAAGCCTTTGAGGATATATATTATATAAATCATAAAATTCTCTCAGAAAAGGTTTAATAAGTAATCTTGCGCTTAATCAAGAAGAATTTTTCTAGTATTTTATTATTTTTTTATAGAGGTCTTAATCAAGAAGAGTTGAGATAGCCACGCCATTTCGAGCATATATATATATATATATATATATATATATATATATTTATATGGAGTTCTAATTTAATATTTTTTTAAATCTATTTATAAGTATTATTTTGACTAATTAAAATTGTTCACGTACGTCTTTTTATAATAAAAGATAAAAAAAAAATATTAAATAGTTTGTATTTATTTTTATTTTTTATTTTAACTGCTCAAATTATAATAGCCGTTAGATCAATAATCCAACAACTAAAAAAAATATTTATCGATAAGTGAAAAAAAAACTATTAGATTAGGAAATATATATATTTATATAAAGTGATGAGGATAATTGATAGAACAGTTAATTTGTTTCTTTATAAATGTAGACATCTTATAAAAGTCTTTTACTTAAAAAAATAATATCATTTTTATATCTAGTATTTTGACACTTTGTTAAATTTGTATATTCTCTTTTGGTTATTATCAATATTGATATCTAGATTTGAAATCAATTATAAATTTATACTATGACACCAATTTAGAGTAGTTAATTTGTCACGATAATTTAATAAACTTATTCTCGAATTAGTTTTTATATAGTTTATTTTCAATTTCTTAAATGGCATCTTAATAAATTAATTATTCTAAATTGGGGTAAGAGTATAAATGTGTAATAGATTTCAAATCTAAAGGACAATATTGATAATGATCAAAACAAAAGATATAAATTGAACAAAGTGTCAAATCACAATGTAAAAAGTGATTTTATCCCTTGACTTACTAAATTTCGGAAAAATCATTTTTATTTTTGAGTTTCAGAAAATTGGTAATTCATATTTGGTTCGCAATCTAATAGTTAATTTGTTTTTACGTATCTATAGGTAATTTATTTGACTTATCTATACGTATTTTTCTTTAATAATTGGATCATTATTTCACGGCTATAATAATTTAAATAGTTAAAAAGATATGCATGAAAAAAAACATACATATTATTTAATGCTCTTTATTATTCTACTTTTTATTATGAAAAAATATGCACGATGAATTTTAATTGGATAAATAACTTTAAAAAAAAAAAAAACTACTGGCGCCCAAATTCCGTGCAATCATAAGTGACTAAAAATAACAAATATAAAATATGGGGGTAAATTGAGAAGGAAAATAGCTTATGCTTCAACTAGACATCGAACAAATCCATTGAACTAAGTACACAATTAATACTCTCACAAAGAAATTTACTCCCCATTTAAGTTAATAATCACCAATTATGAGGAGATTTAATTCTTTTTTGACTTTTTCTTTTAATAAATTCTTTTTTAACTTATTTTTCTTTTAGTAAATTCTTTTTTAACTTAATTTGAATACAAATGGGTCTTCCCTATTCAACTCCGTTTGGTTTTTGAACAATATATACATACGTATGTACCGATCGGTATATTTGTGAAATACACACGCTAATTAAAAGATGGACAATATCTTAAATGGAGAACAAAAAAAGAAGCCGATCATGTCTTAAAGAAACTATCTTCTTTCACTATCGTCTTAATCACAAAATTATAATAGGGATCGAAAGAGGACCGGTATTAATTCATCTTCGATTGACTCGATCGTGCAGAGTGAAAAGAAAAATGTTTCAGACGACTTAAAATTAATTCCATCCTATAAGTTTGGATGAGAAAATTTTCAATTAGAAATTACAACGTTATTTCTGCCCTATCGATTCATACCATTTTGTGCAGCACAACATTTTCTCCACAAAGATCGCGACGAGGAGTGTGCATCCATTCGCTAATGTTTTACTTAAAGGGAGGGAAAAAAAAAATATATATATATATATATATACATATATATATATATATTTCGGGGGAGTGATCTCTAGGCTAGGAATGCGCTAATGTTGCCAAATTAACGAATTAAAATTAATTATGTATAAACCTATACCAAGCACTAGATGTTTCAAAGACAACCCTAACCCTACTGTAAAATCCCATTGGCCCAAAATTATTAGGGTTTCTACTAGGAAAAACTAGGGTTCCTAGAAATATATTTGCCTTTTCAAGTGCTTCATTTCGAGGCGACACGAGCACTTTCCCGGCGTTTCCTCCCACCTCTTGGAAACTTGCAAATTTTTCTATGGATTCTCGTGAGTTTCTTTGGCCCAAAATGCCCCTACTTCTTCCATGTTTTTACGTGTATGACCTCTACCATAAATGCTTTGAATCAACACCATGCACACATGGAATAATTTTAAGGCATGCACTTGATCATATGTACCCAAAAAAAAAAAAAAAAAAGGGAAGCTGGCGTGTATAGAGTTTTCAAAACCATCGGATTCAAATTTATGGTTTCGCACTCGGGATTTGTTGTACAATTATATTTGCTTATGAACTTACCGGCGCCTGTCATTTATTCATAGCCAAGTAATTTATGTTTGAAAACTTTGGAAGTTTTCCAAAATAATCCCCAAAACCAAAGATATATATGTACATACATAATTTAAAATAATTTAGATCTATCTCTTCTAGCTAGCTATCCTAAGGCCGGAAAATTCTTTGAACACCTTATTACAAGTGCAAGGACCTATAAAAAGACCATGTCGGGATTGAAGTTTGGTTTTTAAGGTTAAATTCAGTGGTTTCGAATCCAAATGAAAAGTTTGACGCAAATTTATAATAGCATTATCCCTAGATTTTTTAAATGTTTTTTTCAGCACGCTGATAGCTAGTGTCATGATCATACCATATATTAGCTATATGTATATACCAATACGATCGAACTTAATTAACTTCTAAAACAAAAAGAAATATTTCTATTAATTTGCTGAAAGGAAGGAAAAGATTAAATAGAATGAAAATGGTCCGAAAAGGAAAAAGAATTAGAACGAAAAATGAGAGAGATTATAATTAAATTGTGTGGCAAAAGTTGTTGAAAGGCATGAAAGGGTATAATTGTAAGAAAAAGAAAATTTAGACTGGTCATAGAGACAGAGAGTGGTCAAAGTGTTTTTCTTTTGTGTTCGTTTGTCCAAGCATGCAAACCGGATAATTGGCCCGCCTGGCTACAACTCTCAAGCCCTGATAGTAATAATAAGGAAATTAAAGCCAAAACTGACACGTGGCAATCACATACCTTTGAATTTGGCCACAGAACCTGAAACGACGTGAGGGGTCTGAATTTATGAGAGTTTACCGCAAATGGCCAGTGGCGAATCCCTACCAAACTCCTTGTATTTACCCTTTTCTCACTCCACATTTCTCAAGAAACAAACAGATATTATCATTATCAGGGTGAGAGAGAGATATATACATATCATGGGTTCTTGAACTTTAACATACCTCTACATAATTACATTAAAGCCAATAGTGAGTTCGTATTTTTATTTGCATTATTATTTTTTTTCGTTTCGACTATACTTTTTTTTCGTTAAACTGTTATGGAACGATTATTTTTATACATATAGGTTTATAATTTTATTTTTCCCCTTAAGATGCTTTAGTTATGAGTTTCTGATTGATTTTTTTTTAATTTAATTTTAGTTTTCTTCTAAGTTGGAAGAGTGTACTCTATATGTAGGGTCGATCAAGAGAGCTCGAGAGACGCGGGTTTTGCCTCCTTATTGTGGTGCAAATCAGTCAAAGAAGCTTATATATATGTGAAAGAGTTTGGCGCGGGAACTGTGTCATCAACAACACAAGGTGATTAATATTTTATTTTATTTTATTTTTGTTAATTCCCTTAAGTTTTTGCTTTTAATATGCATACAATAGATTATTCATTTTTCTGTGTGATTTTTGTGAGATTTATAACTTTGAAGAGTTCAGTTGGTACTTTATAGAATAACTTACAACAGTAGAATATTCGCTCGTATGGAATACATATAACCATTATTATCCTATTTCAAATTCATCCTTATTTTAATTTGTTATACAAGACTGTGTATATATAAGATTTATGATCCATTTATTTATAAATATATATATATATATGGGAATTTAGAAATTAGATAAGGGTTTTCAGACCAAAGAAGCTAGGTCGGGGCCAAGTTTACCATCTATTAAATATTGTTTAAATTCATTTCAAATAAAACTGAGTACGAAATCACTCGAAAAGTTGGAATATCCTACTATATCTTTTACAAAAAAGAAACTGTGAAATGATATTATAACTTTTTTGTCAGAATGTTTTAGAACCATTCTTTGAAATGAATGATCGATTGATCAGACTTGGTCAGAAAATATATATACGTGTATATATATATATATATATCACTATTCTTTAATACTGATTATCAATAGACTGCGTCTAATGGATTGTGCAGTGTAGTTCTTTGTATTTAATGGTCAAGATTATGCTTAATGTATTCTTTATATATATATATATATATATATATATATATATTTGTCTAACTGGCTGACACAAGGCACAATACAAGCTTCTATATATTGTATAGGACATGAATTAGAACAATTTTAAATATTTGAATCTGTTTCTTTTCTTTTGACGGGTCCGAAAACCAATTAGGTGGTCAACAGATTTCTACTTGGGGAACCAAACTAAATCTCTCAATCTTTCTTAATTTCTATTTGAGATCCATTTTTATATTTAATTTGTTCATAGAGAGACAGGTAGTTGATTATATTTGTTATATTACTACGTATACATAGTATATATTTTGAATTAAAAAGGGTAAATCCTCACTCTTTCGCCAGTAGTGTACTACTTTTAATATTTAATATGTCGGATTTTTACATTAAACTATTGCACGTCCGTACAACCACGTCTTTAACACATGCAGGACTCGGGGATCAACAAATTGGGTTTCTCTGGTGAGTAGCCGTTTTGGGAGAGATCTTCTCTGATTTGTGGGTTTGATCGTCTTCATCTATATATCTATACACATCTCATTGTTGTTGATAAGAGAGAGAGAGAGAGAGAGGGAGAAAAAGAGTCTAGAGAGAGAGAGAAAGAGAGAGAGGTGGCTTAACTTTACGTAGAGTGTCAGATATTTTAAGAGTGAGAGATGATTCGCAGAGTGTGGGAATGCTGGGCTCTGGGGAGTCATTTATTGCAAAGAACGAGGGACGAGAGTTCCAACAAATTACCAAGTGGGGTTGAGAGAGAGAAGAAAGAGAGGTTGGTTTGGATTTTCTTAGTTGGAATTGTAGGTTTGTCTTAGTACAAAGACTGAATTAAAACCTCATTTTTATAGTTTATGAGTATATGACACTCGTGTCCCTTCATTAGTTTATCATAAAGCAAGAAAAATAAAGGATAATAATAATGTCTATTATTATTGCAGTGGATAGATAGCCAGACAATCCTAGATTGACCTCTGCAAAATGGGTTACAAAGAACACAGCTAGCATAATAGCTCATGATGTGTATCCGATATATAGATATACTTGTCTCAATATATATATATAAACTTGTCTCTTTCTCAATGTTTTCTCTTTTCAGCCTCTGCTCTTCCCTGAAATACTTTCATTCTTCTGCGAAATTATTCTAGAGAGGGAAAGAAAGAGAGGCCGTACAGCTAATAATACTTCACTGTTGCAAGTCATAGCTAGCTAGTCGCTTGGGTATGACAAGATCTCTAGTACTAGCTCGTAGTAGTATATATGTATAGTATAGCACTATGTGTAAACTCTATTTCTTTCTTCAAACTGATCACCTTGTTCTCAAGTAGTAGCTATCGTTTTTGCTTTGTATGCAGGACTCTTTGACTTGAGTCTATCTGTAGATAAAAGAGTAGTGAAAGAAAATGGGCTCCATGAATTCAAACAACTGGCTTTCTTTTCCTCTTTCTCCTACTCATCCTTCCCTAACATCGAATCTTCATACATCCCAGTCTCATCAGTTTTCTCTAGGGTTAGTCAACGATAACATGGACAATCCATTTCAAAACCAAGCTGGTATACATACTTCTCCTTCTGTTCTTATACACACACACACAGACACACACATACATATATATATATATATGCAACTTTTCTCTCTCTATTCCCCAACTCTCTTAATAAAATTTTGGCATATGTACAGACTGGAACCTGATTAATAGCCACAGCAGCAGTGAAGTTCCGAAGGTTGCTGACTTTCTTGGTGTTACCAAATCTGAAAACCAGACGGATCTTGTGCCGTTCAACGAAATTCATCATCAGGCGAACGATGCCGACTACCTTTTCCCACATAACAGTATAGTCCAAACTGTGCAGCAAACTGTTAATGTAGCGGCTGCTTCTACCAATACTTATGATTTTCAAGAGAATCCTAGCAATCTTCAGGCATTGACGCTGTCCATGGGGAGCGGCAAAGGCTCTAGTACCTGCGAAACTAGCAGTGATAATATTAGTACTAATAGTACTGCTGCTGTCGAAGCTGCACCAAGGAGGACTTTGGATACCTTTGGACAAAGAACTTCAATATATCGTGGTGTCACAAGGTTAGTATATGATCTAGCTACTTTAATTTCAATTTTTTTGTTTAGGTTTTTACTGCTAAATATTAGTTGATTTTTAATTAATGGCTAACTTTTGTGGAAATGTATAGACATAGATGGACAGGGAGGTATGAAGCTCATCTTTGGGACAATAGTTGTAGAAGGGAAGGCCAATCAAGGAAAGGCAGACAAGGTAAACTACTACGAGCTAGTTTACATATACTTCTTGTTATAATCTCTAGAGTTTCTTATTCCTCTTTAATTCTTTTCTTCAAAGTACCATCTTAAACCTTATAACTAACTATTTTCTTCATCAATATCATGGACTTTTTGGTTCTGGCCTGGTCTGCCTTGAAGTTTATCTGGGTAAGTACACAATTTTTCATTCATGTTTCATTAACAATTCGGGACAATTTGTAATTACATTTTTTATGAAAGTTAATTTTTCATGTTTCTGTATTTTCTTATATACATATACATACATATGGCACTAATTTCAGTATTTTTTTTTTTTTTTACTTATGCACTAGTTATCATCTCATCTCATGGGAATTTTTATTACAAATTTTTTTATATTAAAAAATAAAAAAGAAAAATAATATTAATGATTGAACTTTTTTTTATTATAGCGGTTGGATATAAGATATCACTTTTAGACGATCTAATGATAAAAAAACACCTATACATATATAATAATTGATCAATTAGATTGGGAATCTGTATATAGATTTAGATATATGTATGTATTTGGCAATTAATTTGGTGGTTTTAAAATCTCTTTTTTTGGTAATCGATTTCAATTCATTTTTGAACCGAAATGCGTTTTCTTTTTTGGATATTCGCATAAAACAGGTGGGTATGACAAAGAAGAGAAGGCAGCTAGGGCTTACGATTTGGCCGCACTAAAGTACTGGGGAACATCCACTACTACCAACTTTCCAGTAAGAATATTCAAAGAATATATACGTATATATATATATATATACATATTATATAATGTCACATTTTGAACCTTAACAAATAATAATGTAATAAATGACATACGTTGCAGATAAGTAACTATGAGAAAGAGTTGGAGGATATGAAGCACATGACCAGACAAGAATTTGTGGCCTCTATTAGAAGGTGCATATGTATATATACACTAAGTTATTATATATTATACTTGTAAGCCTTTAAAACATTAATATATATATTAGCATTAAGTACGATTTTAAAAACCAACTGCGCTAGTTCAGTAGTGGTGGTGCCCCATTTTATTTAAAAAAAAAAAAAAAAAAAAAGTAGGATTCTGAAATTCCTCCNAGTCCGGATGCTCGCAGTATATATTGAAGATGATGGTCGACGAGGCGATGTCACTAGCCTTATCTTCGAGTTCTTTGACCTCGGTCGCTTTGAACTCTTCGATGGCTTTGTGAACCGCCTCGGTGGTCGCTTCTCTCATACGGTCCGGATACTCAGAAGCAACCCTTTCGAGCTCTCCGATTTTCTCCTCGAGTTTTTCCTTGGCGAGCTTCTCCTTTTTCAGTTCCTCGAGCATCTGCTGCTTCTCTAAGAGGAAGTTCGCTCTCTCTTCCTCCCAAGCCTTCACCGAGTTCTCGAATGCTTGAGTAATTTCATCGAGCTTCTCAGCTTTCTCTAAGCTTTCGAGAACCGGATCGTGCATCAAGACAGCAGCAGCCGCAGTCTAAAAAAAAAAAAAAAAAAAAAGTAGGATTCTGAAATTCCTCCGCTTGATGTTATATTTCAGGAAAAGCAGTGGCTTTTCAAGAGGTGCATCAATGTATCGCGGAGTTACAAGGTACTAAAATTAACGTTGGAATCTCTCTCTCTCTCTCTCTCTCTCTCTCTCAGCTGATCATATGACGTGGCATGCTTTTCTTGTAATTAATTTCAGACATCACCAACATGGAAGATGGCAAGCAAGGATTGGCAGAGTTGCAGGAAACAAAGATCTTTACTTGGGAACTTTCAGTAAGTCATTGTATAAAATATATCTATATTTATATATAACACGTATATATCACTACATTTCTCATAAATCTTCATAAACGTCGGAGCTTAATGAACATAATTATTTCGTTTTAATCAATGAATTCAGGTACGGAGGAGGAGGCCGCGGAGGCATACGACATCGCGGCGATAAAGTTCCGAGGCCTAAACGCAGTGACCAACTTCGACATGAATCGTTACGACGTCAAAAGCATACTAGAAAGCAACACACTCCCAATCGGAGGCGGAGCCGCCAAACGGCTCAAAGAAGCTCAAGCCTTGGAATCTTCTAGAAAGCGCGAGGAAATGATAGCCTTAACCTCCGCGTACCAGTACGGATCTCCAGGATCAACCTCATCGGGCTCTAATAATCGTCTACAGGCGTTCTCACTCTTACAGCCTCCGCAGGCCACCAGCTTGATCGATATGCCTCATCTTTCCCTCCAGAACGACATGTCGCATCATTACGCTAATCATCATCATCATCATCACCACCATCAAGACCCTTCGTTGGTTCCCCAAAATTACATCCAAACCCAGCTCCAGTTGCACCAACAACAAGCTAATCATCATCAGTTTTACGCTAACGGTTATAACAGTAGTAACAGTATTCAGAACCACCCGGCGTTTCTTCAGGGCTTGGTGGAGAATATTGGAACGACGTCGTCTGTGGTGGACAATAGCGGAAACTCCGGTGGTAGTTACAATGGTGGTTACAGTCTTGGGATGGCTTCGAATTCGGCCGCTGGAAATGCGGAGGCTGAGCTTTCTCTTGTCAAAGTGGATTATGACATGCCTTCGGGTGGTTATGGAGCATGGTCGGGTTCGGGTTCGGGTAATGGATCGAATCCGGGTAGTTTCAATATGTGGAATGACTGACTCATTCATCAAGACTTGAAAAAGGAAGGAGTGGTTGGAGTCGATTTACCATGTGTTTTTTTTAAAAAAAAAAAAAAAAAAGAAAAATTGGATGTTTTTTTGATCAATAGGATCTGAATTTCAATCAAATGAAGCTACAGTGCTTTCTTTAATTCTGATATTTTCTGGGGGGTTTTTTTTTTTTTTTTTTTCGGTTTCTGAAATATTTGACTTGAATCCAAGATTAGGTCTGGATTGGCATGCATGTCATGAGTTTATGGGTGCAAGTACATGACCCAAGTTTTGTATACAGATGACTCGTGTCCAATTTTGGCTCTGCCAAGAATCTGATAATGATTTTATCTATTTTACATTGCTGCATAATTTAAACAATTTTTATTATATGATGTTATCAGTTTGTCCCTGTAGCCGACGAAATTAGGATTTGTTGTGAGTGGAACTTACATTGTAGCAATATATATATATATATATATATTAAAAACTACTAAATTTACAATTTTTTTCGACGTGATTCCATGTTTGAAAATATTGTATAATAATTTTGTTATTAAGGCCGTTAAAGATATCTTTTTCCTCGTATATAAGCAAATTGTTATTCATTGATTACTCATTATATTACATAGTCGATTCTTGATAAATTTATAAATCACAACCAGATAAACTAATAAATATACATTTGTTATTTTTCTTGTATTGATCATTTTTTTTTGCAAGATCATCATTTTCTTGTTTTTCCTATTTTTTAATCCAATTTGCAATTTTTATTAGATTATAGTTAAATCTGAGTCTTGAATTATGAGATATTTTTTTTCTCTTTATATTATTAATCTTTTTAAATTTAAACTATCAGCACAACATTGACCCATGGTACTATGAATCGGCTATCAAGTAAGACTTATTGCTTATACACACTTTTTATTAGTATTATTATTTTTAGTTATATATATATATATATATATATATTTTTCAAACTTTCAGTGGGGGTTTCAACCCCGACAAGGCCTCACTTGGCTTCATGCATGACTACGAAAATGTTTGCCAATTTAATAAAGAGTGGAAAGACTATAATTCTATTTCATATGTAATTAATTAGCACGTAACTAAACATAAATAAGTGGACATATTGAGTCGTGTCCCCTATTGAGTAGACTTTGTGAGTAGGCATTTATGTTCTGCTAGATAAGGAAGGCATGTGAACATGCATGATCGTTATCGTTCTAACTGTGGTCCTACAGATCGTTGGGGCCAAACGGTTATCGTGACCAAAATTAGATGAGGAACGTAAGAGCACCATTAATTCTTTGTTTCTTTTAAAAAAAAAAAAAATACATTAACACAAGGAAAGAAAAAATTTCAATTATCATTCAAAACTTTTACGGATTAGCAAACATGTCATTTTTTTTTCTTTGTATTCTATTTTGAAACAAAGTAAAAGGATAAGAAAACTAATAGTATGTACTTGCCTCTTGCCATTCCACATTTTTTTTTTCTATATCTTGTATTTTTAAACAAAATAAATAAAGTACGAAACACTAAACTTTATATATACAAAGAACTAAAGCCATACTTACGTATCCGCATGGAATAAAAGTAAAGATGTGTTTCCTTTTCCATTTATTTATGTAATTACTTATACATTTAAGACGGAGTTTTTATTTTTC
The DNA here is from genome assembly GCA_002914805.1 of Parasponia andersonii. Lineage (NCBI taxonomy): Eukaryota > Viridiplantae > Streptophyta > Magnoliopsida > Rosales > Cannabaceae > Trema > Trema andersonii. Next base: position 551,818 of record JXTB01000054.1, read on the forward strand.
TCTCCAAACTATCTCTTCAAACATTTAATTCAATGATAAAAGGATTGACAATATGTCAGTTGATTTTGTTGATAAAATCACTAATTATGATCCTTGAATACCAAAGACACTAGGAAGTAAAGAACAGAAAGTATTTCACAAGCGATTACATACGTTTAAGTAGTCAAATATATAGCACTTTTCAAAAAAGAACAAAGGATATACCACTTTTTAAGATGCTTTAAAACCAGCGTGAACTTTTGAGCAGCTAAATTGAAAATAAAGATTACTATAAATTAGAGTGAATAAAATTACTATTATAATTTGTAAATTACTAGTTGTGTATAATAAGTGGTATTTGTCTAGATGTTTTACTAACGAATGTTACGTATCCGATAACAAAACTTGGGTTGACAGTCTTCCCAGCCCAGCAAAAGTCTTCTTTAGCCCTGAAACCTATCTTAAAGTTCCAGAACTACTACAGACGAAGAGTTGACCTGTGACTGTGGGCCAAACTGAGGGCTTTCATTGGAGTTTCCCCCAAACTAGGTGTCGTTTTTCAGTCGCCGCCTTATACGGCCATACCGACCTAGGGCTTTGGGTTGTTTTCTATGATTCTATCTCAAAGACCCCCCCCCCCCCCTTTTTTTTAACTTTTAAAAATGACCTTTTTCAATACACCGAAAAAAAAAGTAATAATAATAAAATACTTCTTCTTCCTAGGAAATGGAAATAAAAACAGAACCGACTTTACTTGAGAAAAGAAAAGATATCTGAAGTTAAACAAAACTTATCAAAATTAGAATTAGTGTTTTGGTTTTGAAATTTGTAAGACATTTATTCGTCCAACACTAATTTTGGCCACTAATGTCACGACCGAAAATCTAAGTCTGTGACTTCTAGTAATTTTAAGTGAAAATAATAATGAACAGTAGATTCTAAAATTTCAGAAAAATTTAAGTACTTGAAATTTAGATTTATTCCTCCAAAGTAAGTAAATTACGAGATTGAAAAAAAAAAACTTTTATTAATTCATGAAGTTTAATAAAACAGTTCGAATTAAAACCATATGCCAAATGTTCAAATAATTTACATAAAATCATCTTATTTTCTAAGTACTCGATTTAATAGTAAAAATCATCCTCATACATCTACTCAGTAAATATATTACTATTGGCTAAATAAATTTAATTTAGAGGGAAATTGATACCGAGTACAAACTAACCAACGAAGAGGATTAGAACTGCAAGCATATGCTAAATATGCTTAATAAGCTACCAGAATAATTACTACAAAATAGGTCAACACCTGAAATGTGAGGAAGTAGGGGGGTGAGCATAAGAATGCTTAGTATAAACTCAATTACCTTTTTGAATAAATACAATTTTATCAGACCTGCATAGTTAATGCCTTTTCAAAAATCTATGTATAAGCCAAATTTATAAAACAAGAGGTATCCAGAATAATCACATATTTAAGTCAAAATCACAAGATTGTACATATCATAAATCAACCAATCCCATGAGCTCACACCTTCACATCACAAATTAGAGTAACTCGTACCACGTGTACTAAGTACTCTCTGTCTGATATCTATCCTAGAAAACGGAAGCGACACCTATGTGTCTAAGCCTACTGAATCGGAGGGGCAATTAAATGTCTACACCTACCGAATGGGGATAATCAGAAAAACTCCGTGCAGGTTTACGGGCTCTCACCGAAGGCGGGTGTACTACTCCGTCTACTACAACAGTGTGATGCCTAAGATGTATCTCATGTGTGATCTTATGGTATGTACAATACGTAATAAAATATGCATAATAACCATACAATACATAACCAAACAATACTTTAAATTTCACTTTGGCTTATTCTGGGATTTACTATACATGGGCAGCACACCGCTGTTTTACCCCATAATCATAATATAAAAATATGTATAAAATTTATACAGTCCAATCCTAGCATAATCCAATAATTTTCAGCAATTTATCAGAATATCATTTATTCACGATTTTTCACAAAAATAGTTATAATGAAAATTTTCAAATTAAAACATGTATAAAATCTGGTAATTGAATCCCTACCTCGAGATTGTAGTTATGTTGGACTAACGACGCTAGAAATATCCTCAATTGATCACCGGGTTGTTCAGACAGTTATTTTCGAATCTCCTCACGTTCACTTGAAAAGTTAACTTTTCAAACGGAGTCTCGAATTGAGAAACAGAGGTAACCACTAAATTCAGAACACCCAAAAATATTGGTTTAGATATAAAGTTCGTCGAAAACGGATCCCGGTACGGAACCGCCCCGTGGCACGCAAAACGGTGTAATTTACAAGCCATTTTCTTGATTTTCGTGCCACTTCAGAAAATAGTGGTATTTTATATCAAACTTCATGTCCCGACCACACTAAGTCCAAATTCGAAGTTAGAACTCAGTTTCGAGGTCCCGAACACTAAATGGGCTCGAAATCCAAAATTTATAAAAATACAACATTTTGAAAATAATTAGAAAAATACCACATTTTCATCCCGATAATTAACGATCTTCCGGTTACCGTTTAAACACTTCAAAATCATGAAATTTCATATTTCAAACTCCTCTTTCACGTGGAAAAATTTTTCTGGATAAATAATTCAATTCCGAAATAATTACGAAAATACCACAAAAATTAAATATTAAAATATTACTACAGTAGTCAATTTCTCACCGGAGCCGAGATGGAGGCCGAAAGTGGTCGGAAATGTAAGCTAGAGTCGAGACGAATCCAACAGTTGTGATGGTGAGGTGATCGGACGTTGGAGGAGGAAACGGTGGGTGAAAAACCGTCCGTTGGCGCTAACTTTGGACGACCTTTTCTCCGGCGAGGAGTGGCGAAGTGAGACGGCGGCACCGGGCGTGGTTTCGTCGGTGGCTGGGCAAGGATGCGGGGCGGCGCGTCGGGTGGTACGATGGCCGAAGGTGGTCGCACGTGAACAATGGCAAAGGATGGATCTCGGGGGTTTCCGCAGAGAAGAAAGAAGAAAATGGGGGCTTTTATGCAATTTTAGAAACTATAGCAGTGAAACACGTGGCGCAATAATTCGACCGAAAAAAAGGTTTCTGAAATTCCACTTTGGCCACAATTTTAAAAAGATTTTTTTTACTTTAGTCCCTCATTAATTACACTTTTGTCCTCAGTTTGAAATTTCTTTTTCACTTTTGCCTCGCATGCACCTAGAATTTATCTTGTCTAAATTTAACACCAAATTTATTTCAAATTCTTATTTAATTAATCTAAAAATATAAAATTACCAAATTGCCCTTGATTCTAAAATTACTTAATTACCCTTACAAAATTTAGGATTTTACAACTAACTTTACCAAACTACCCTTATTTACTAAAATATTATTTTTAAGTTTACAAAGGTATATAATTTAATATTTATTTTAACTTTAAAAGTAATTAAAATTAATAGTTAAAAAAACAAATGTTCAAAAAATAATTTAGAAAAAATCAAAATCCTAGAAATATTAAATATTATTTATGAATATATTTATCAATTTTAGATAATTTTTAAACTTTAACTTTTTTTTAAAATACATATTTAGTCACCAATCTAGCAAGTATTTTTTTTTTACCTTATAAATAAGTATTTTTTTTAATCGTTGGGTCATTATCTAACAGTTATAACAAAATGTACGAAAAAATATACATTCTCTTTCTATCTCTACTTTTTTACCATGAAAAGATAAGTAGTGGCCAAAACAATACCTATCTATAGATTAAAAAAAATACCTAATAGAATAGTGCCCATATATATATAAATATATTTAAATTTTAAAGAGTGTTTTGACAAACATATTGATTAAATTTAGTGTTTAACATATAAATTTGTTACAGGTTCTAAATTTAAAAACCGAAGTTAATAAAACCCAAAATATAAGATATAAACTGAATAAATTGTCAAAATACAAAGTATAAAAATATAATTATCCCTAGTTTTAAAAATTAATTTCTTAAAAAGTAATAAGTAGAGGGAGATGGAGACTTTCTTTTTCCGTAAAATATTTTCATCTTCTCGTTTCATTAATACCCTCGAACTATAAAAATAGTCATTCTCTTAGTTAAATTGATGAGATAATCCTTGTGAACTTTTGTTTGTTTGTAAAGACGGAAAACCGCAAAAGAAATCAACCTTCCTCTTTTTTTTTTTTTTAAAAAAAAAATCTCCTTTTAAGTACTATGTTACTAAACTAATACTTAAACTTGCTCAATTTGTTTTCATTAATAAGCTTGATTAAGAGACTAATTTCATAATTTGGGCTACGTGCGACCAAAGACGGAGCCAAGAGGGGCAAGTGGGGATCATTGCCCGACTAAAATTTTTTCAATTTATTCTTTAGTATTATTTCAAAATTTAATTTTTCATTTTGATCTTTATTGAAATTTTCATTTTATTTCTACTTTTGATATGTGAGATATTATTGCCATGGTATTATTTTAATGTTTTTTTATTTCATAATTTAGTACAATATAAGATTTTATTTTACTTTGGTCCTATTGAACTTTTTATTTCTAGTTTTATCCTTATATAAGGTGCGAATTATCACTTCATTTTTTCCCCCAACTAAAGAGTTACCCGACTTTTAACTTTCATATCGGTTCAATTTTCTAAAGTAAAATTGAGAGAGGGGAAATTGGGATTGGGATAAATTTTTATTATTTCAAATGACTCTAACTCTATACATGAAGACACATATATATATATATATATATATATATATAAATATAACTACATAATGTATTGTATCATTTATTTTCATTAATTAAAAATTTGATTAGTTTGTAATTTGTATATATATAAAGAGTACATATAGATCCAAAAATTTTATTTTTGATGATACACTCAGGACAAAATTATTATATTAGTGCTTTTAAAATATGAAAATTCGTGTAGTATATTTTATTATCATTTTGAAACATTATTATATATTCAAATACTCTTTTTTGCTATAATTATTGTATTATAAAATTTATTTTCGTCCACGCTGAAAAAAAGCTCTGGCTTTGCCACTGTGTGCGACGATCTATACATTTTAGGGAATTTAATATATATTTTCGTAGTCTGACGTGATAAACATAAATATATAATTTTTTTTCCATTAAAAGTCTTCATTTTTTTTCTTAATATATAAAGAGGAGAAAAAATATATAAGGAGGAGAATGTGCTCCGCACCCGCAGTTTCACCAAATCAAAAACTACCGCATTCCTACTGCAGAGAGAAAGTCTCCCTCCGTCTCCCCAATCTGATCGTTAGTACTCTCTTTAGGAGGTACTGTACATACTCCATTATTAATACTCTCCATCTCCAATTTATCATTTTCTGTTTTATCTCCTGTTTAAGAAGCTGCAATTAAGTTGATCTAGCTTTTGTTCCTAATTATTTTATACTCGTTAATGGGTCTCGAGGGTTTTGGTTTAGTAGTCTTGAGCTATATATTGTCGTTTATTCTGGGGTGATTTTTTTTTTTTTTTTTTTTGCGCGTGTGGGATTCTTGGCATATTGGGAATTCTTTTAGGCCTTTCTTTATCTTTGTCTTGATAATTTAGAGCGTTTGAAAAACCATCTGTTATTGGATTCCCCATTTTTTGAACTCGAGTTGTTTGTTTATTATCCTTTTATCTCAATTGATGGTTGCTTTCTCTTTTTGTATCTCAACTAAACTTGTCTCTGGGTGCTGGTAAGTTCTTTTCTTGTCACGTTGGAAGTCCATTTTTGGGGTTTAAGAATAGGATTTGCTTCAATCTCGCTTCGCATTTTTCGTGTTTTGCAAGAGGAAATAGACAATTACTTAACTCGACAGACAATTGAACTGTTTTTGAGATAGATCTTGGATTCTACTTTATAAGATTCCTATATGAAAATCGTGTCTACCAATGCATGCTGTAATACATTGATGCTCCAACTGTGCGTTACATGTTCTCCAAGTTCCTTAAATCGAAGTTAATGCAGTTTTGTTTTCTGTATTTGTTTACTTTGAACTAATGTATTTAGCATTTGATTTCTATGTGTTGTAGAACTATATGTGTTGAATATTTCCTCTTACCTTATTGATTGCAAACTAATCTAATGCGCCCACCGATGTGGTTGCCATCTTTTTGGTTTAATTGTATTTTCGAGGTTATTTAGCAAAATAAATAAATAAATAAAAGTCTAATGCTTTCTTTATCAGCAAAGAACCTGATGGGTAAAGCATATAAACAAGAGTACACATACAAGCACCCGTGGGAGCGGGTATCTTCTGCATCTTGGCGCAAGTTTGCTGACCCTGAGAATAAACGCACACTATCCCATATCCTTGAAGTTGATACACTGAACCACAAGCTTGACCCCGACTCCGGAAAGCTTTACACCACTCGTGCAATCACTATCCATGCCCCTGGACCGTGGTTTATTCGCAAAATTGTTGGCCAGGATATCTGCCACTGTGTTGAATCAACTGTTGTTGATGGTCAGTCACGGTCGATGCAGTTGACCACGCGCAATATCAGTCTTCAGAAGTTCATAGAAGTGCAGGAGAAGATCCGGTACGATCCTCACCCAGATAATCCGGATAGGTGGACTATCTGCCGGCAGGAGACCAGCATTCAGATAAAGCCCTTATCAGCACTGGCGTCAATGGCAGAGAAGGTGGAGCAACGATGTGCTGAGAAGTTTGTGCAAAACAGTGCTAAGGGTAGAGAGGTCATGGAGAGGATCTGCAAGTACCTTGAAGCTGAGTCGAGTGGGATTTCTCTCTGACTCTTAAGGCTAATTGATTTTTGACCTTTGTAGTTCTTGATAATGGGGCTAAGAACCCATACAGATTAGAGAAATAACAAAAGAATTTTGGGGTGTAAACAATGAGGAGTTTATGCATCAACTTGAAATCAAATTTCGACATTGTTCTTATGTTGATAATAGAGTAATATCCAGGTTTTTATTGGAAGATAAATCTACGATTTATTGAATTTTTGACGCTCTAGCAAAAAAAAAAACCCTTTTAGATCATGGCACGGTATGAGTATCCATTGCTAAGAACCTGTTGTTTTGTGGAAGTACAGTTAAAATGATTGGATTGGAATTATCTTCGTTGTTTGCAACTATACGCGTTGTTTTAGGAGACTTACTCCTCCAATCCAATATCCCAAGGAAAATAAGAGCTGATCTATATACATCTCGCAAACCCGATAATGTAAGAAAACTGTCGGTTCATATTTCAATCTGAAGCACAATATCTCCAAGCGCTTAGTTACTGGTGGAGCAATCACGGAATGCAACATCTTCGTCTTAGGTGTTATCAGCGTTATCAAACTAGCCCATTTACTCTTGGTAAGTGTTTTATTCTGGCTCAGCGAGCGTACTCGAGTACTTAAGCTTTGCATGCGGAACAATAAATTAGAAAATCAGTGCAACTTAGTAGGTTATCGTCACTTTTAAGAATACACGAACCTATACTTTTACGTACTCTACACTAGACAAACAATCAGGAAAATATAAAATACGCACAGTGAAGGGTGTTGTTGAAAGTCATAAAGAACTTTGCATTTACATTAAAAGGCCATCGAGAGACTGTCCAGGGATTGTTTTTGATATCTCATTCGTAATCTGCACACAAAGAACACGCCCGAGCGGAATGAAACATGAAATAGAACAGATATATTACAAAGTAACCATGACAACGTCCACTAACCAGCAGAGATTACAACTTAAAAGACACCAGTGTAACATATGAAATTCTTGCCAACCACAACAAAGAGAGTTTCTTGAAACTGCAGAGATGTCACAACCGCCTCCAAGTAGACATAACAAGATATATGGGCACTCAGATAAGATATTGCAGCTAACTTGGAAGCCATCTCATGAATGAAAACGAGCATCACATTTCAAAATGCATCTTCACCCTATCAGACCTCAGATTTTGTCAAGCTTCTCAGCCTTGACCGTTGGGTTGGCTTTTGCGATGGCATTCCGTGCAGCAGTGCGATAATCATAGGGACAATCATGTTTGTCTGAGTAGCGATGCACTGCACAGAAAAGGTTACCGCATCGACAATTGAACCCCGTTAAACCTACCCGCTTGTTGCAGCTGGTGCAGCGTTTTGGGCCCTCCATAGGCTTTGCCTCATCACTCTGCAATCCCGAGCCAAATAATGGTACAGAGATAGGTTTTGGCTCTAATGGTTTGGTTTGAATGTCCGCAGCAGCAGCAGCAGCGACAGCAGGAGATTCATTCCCGCTGCTGCTTGATGATCCATTGACAATACTTCCAATGGATGATGCAGCAAGCTTAGCTTGCTCCTGTTTCAACATCAAATCCTTGTGGCATTTAGAACACAGGTTCATTGTAGCTGGACTTCCGAAGAAACCACAATTGTTGATGCACAAGATAGGACCTTCTGGAGGAGCTTGACATCCTGTCTTGTCATGGTCCATCTTCTCAACTCTCTGCAATGGGATCACTTGAATCTAGAAAAAGAACAAATGGGGAAAAACATTAAACAATCCAATTTCGAAGAACCCCTCCAAAAAGATAGTAACCAAAGGGGGGAAAAAAAAATCTAAGAACAATATATCAGATTCTGTTCCTGGATAAAATTATAACTAAATATATGGATGAAATATGGAACAGATACAGAATATGTTCATTTACATAAAAAAAAAAAAGGGAAAAAAAAGGGAAACATGTGTAACAACTTGTTATGATATATATTCAATAAAAGGCCACAGGTCACGAATCATCAATTGCTTCTGACTCCTCAAATATGCCCAGATTTCAGACACAGAACACCACTAATCTAAGCCCCATCTACAATTTCATTCCCCCCAAAGAAAAAGCCCCATTTACAATTCCATTCTATTGACGCAACATGTTCAAACTTTAACCAAAACCCTTCAAAAAACCAACTAAAGTATTATGCCCGAATAATCCCTCAAAAGCTGATAAACCAAAAATAGTCGCAGAATCAGAAAGTGTCCTAGCTTCACAACTCTCAACAATATCTAGCACCACATAAGATTAGCCATAGTTTAATCTCAAAGCATAATATACATATAATACAAGGTAATACAAAAGAAAATACATATACATATATATATATATATATATATATATATATATAAATAGATGCACACAGTAACCCTGACCTCACATACAAACCTCTTCTAAACCGATCTCTGTGCTCAGAATCGCATCGAATAGAAACCTTTTTACATAAACGAATTTAAAAAATAATAATAATAATAACAATAATTATTCAGAGACATACGATAATTAACAACAAAATCGATCAAAACCCTAAAAATCAATCACAAAAATTAATCAATAAATTTCAAAAAAAAAACAAAATTATCGAGATTACCGTAACCCTAGACGAGCAAAATTCAGATTGTCGAGGAGGGAGAAAGCTAAGAGAGACGAGAAACGTATCTCTCTTCCCCTCTCTTTTTGCCCTTTCTTTTTGTCTTTTTTTTTTTTAAAATTATTTTCGTTGCGACGTTCTTGTGCTATTTAAGAAAAGGACCATTTTCTTCTTTCTCTGCCAACAAACGCTCTTCACTGATTATGAGCCTACGTGGACATTTTTTATTGGGTGGGAGTTTAAGTTTAAGTTTAACTTTACTTTTATGTCCCTCTTAAAAGTTGTATTAGCAGTTTTGCCCGGATAGGAACACATTAGTGTCACCGCCATTGCGAAAGATATTGAGACTGACCAATGCTTGTTGAGGTAAGTGCTAATGTCTTAAATTATCGTGTGTACGAACATGTTAAGCTAAAACTTTTTAACTTATTTCTTAATTCTAACGTAGAGTTTTTTTTTTTTTTTTAAAAAGGGGAAATTCTAATACAGAGTTAAGTATTTTTAAAAAATCAATTATATGTGTATATATATATATATATATATTTTGAGTTTTAACTTTTTTTTCTTTGGTGTTTTCAAAATTATACCTTTCAATTTATAAAATCCGTAAATACTTACTTTATGTATGCAAATTAAATAATACGTTGTAACTATTTTAAGTTATTTTTAATATATTTTAAGAATTAAAAATAAAATATTTTTAATTTAGATTCTATATTTAACGAGTAATTTATAATCAATTTATATGTAAAAAATATATATTTTTATTTAAATATAGATATATTTTTTTTGAGTAAACCAAAGGGATGGTTAAAAAAAATACTTAAGATCGTAATTTATGGTATTTTTGTGAACTAAGTCTTCAAATTTATGTGTGTAACAATAATAAGATTTATTACGAGTAATAAAACAAGAGCGATATTATCAATTCCAATCAACACGAAAAAACTAGCAGCATATTTGTGTAATCATTTATCACAATAAATTATTGGCATGTCGTTTTTTTTATTAAAAAAAATCATTTTTGTTAATTACATTACGAAGGATTTGAATTTTAGATTTAGTTTTCCTTTTTTCTTTGGACAAGTGGGCTCTGAATTTTAGTTCAACATATTAAGAAAGCTGGGCGCAAGTTCCAACTACAACTAGTTCATCCCATCGGACATGTACTTGTGTAAGTTACGGGTAAATCGTCGAGTAAATTATTTGACCACAACAACATTTTTCTTTTTTTTTTTTGGCTTGAAACTCTAGAATAATATTTGGAATGGAATTTTAATGCCTTAAAAGCATATAATAATTTAAAATGGCTCTTTAATTTTTTTAATAATGTCTGCCCATGATTATTGTGATCCCACTCATTCCCTGTACGAATGAGTATTCTTTTATCAAACTAATTGAATTCTCATTCTTTATTTTTAATTTTGTCTTATATTTTTTACTATAACATTTACGATCTTTAAAACAAAGTTACAAGGGGAGAAATTATAAATAATATTTGAAAGTTAACCCCTGATAGAGAAAATCTGCAAGTAAATTAAACAAACTTGCTAGATAAAGAGAAGGTTGTTTCGTCGAACCAAACTTTCAGAAATTGCTCATTTCAATAAGCTCTGAGAGCTGAAGTTCAAGACTATCATCAACTCTCCCGTGCTAATGAAAATGGAAACAGATATATCACTAAAGATGTTCCCAAACGCACCGTTTAGTGGTGCTAAAATTAATAAAAGACAGATATGACCTTACTACAAATTAACTACACAAACGACAACTATTTAGCTAGATAAACGACAATCCAACAAAGAAAAGATTCACCCCAGCATCAGCTCTACCCTGCATCAGTTGCCCCTCCCTTTTGAAAAAAAAGATTCGCCCTCGAATCGTCTTGATGCGTTAGAGCAGCGTCTGGTGGGTGATACTCATAGATGTCGGAGACGTTGAATGTTGAGGAAATTTGGAACTCAGGTGGAAGGTCGAGGACTTATGCTTTATCATTGATTTTCTTCGAAATTCGGAACGGCCCAAACTTTTTTGATTACAGTTTGTGATAAGTGCCCACAGGAAAACGGTGACGTTGAAGGTGGATCATGGCTAAGTCTCCTTCTTTGAATACCTTCAAACGTCGTCGCTTGTCGGCTGCCAGTTTATACCTTGCTGTGGCAGCTTCCAAATGTCGGCGAACCTCGTCTCGAATGCGTAAGACCTCCTCAGCGAAAATGGCCGCAGGTTTGCTTTTATTAGCAAAGGAAGGCACGAGATCAACAACATGGTTGGGGAGCTTAGAGTAGACCACAGTAAAAGGGGATTGGCCAATTGAACGGTTCTCCATACTGTTAAAGGCAAATTCAGCTTGTGCCAAAGCTAAATCCCAATGTTTCGATTTGTCCCCAGCTAGAAAACGGAGCATATTTCCCAGTGTCCGATTAACAACTTCGGTTTGTCCATCTTTTTGTGGGTGGTAAGCACTACTGAATTTAAGTGTAGTATTAAACCGTTTCCACAACTCCTGCCAAAAATGGCTAATGAACTTTACATCCTGATCCGAAGTGATAGAGTGGGGGACTCTATGAAGGCAGACAACTTCTTTGAAAAACAAGCAGGCAACATTGTTAGCATCGAAAGTCTTCTTACAAGCAATAAAATGAGCCATTTTCGAGAACCGATCGACTACCACCATGATGGAGTCGACATGTCGAGGAGTTTTGGTTAAGCCAAGGACAAAGTCCATGCTGAGATCTTCCCAAATTGTGTGCGTAATTGGAGGTGAGGTGTATAAACCTGTATTTTAAGCATGTCCTTTGGCTGATTGACAGATAGCACATCGTTGCACATAACGAGTAGCCTCTTTAACTAACTGTGGCCAATAAAATCATTTTGTCAAGAGAGATATGGTCTTGCCTCGGCCAGGGTGACTAGCAAGTCCTCCAGCGTGAAGCTCCTTGATGAGATGGTCTCGGAGGAAAGTTTTTGGAATGCAGAGTTGAGCCCCTCAGAAAAGATACCCCTGGCAGATGTGAAAATCTTTGAAGGACTTATGGAGAAGGCATTAACCCCATATATTACCAAAATCTTCATCCTCAGTAAATTGCTCCTTGAGACAGTCAAAACTAGTTATCTCCATGTGCAAAGTAGTAAGCAAACAAGGCTTTCGGCTGAGGGCATCAGCAACAATGTTCGATTGACTAGCCTTGTGTTTGAAAACAAATGTGAAGCGTTGAAGGAAAAGTACCCAACGGGCATGCATCCAGCTGAGGTTTTTTTGCGAATTGAGAAATTTCAAAGGCTGATGGTCGCTATGGAGGACAAATTCATTTTGGACCAAGTAGTGTTCCCAATGCTTAAAAGCACGAACAATGGCATAAAGTTCTTGTTCATAGGTACTCCATTTCTGTCTTGCATCACTAAGTTTCTCACTAAAGAACTCCACAGGTTTGCCTTTTTGGATCAAAATTGCACCAATGCCAAGCATGGAAGCATCAATTTCCACTTCAAAGACTTTCTCAAAACTGGGGAGGGCAAGAACTGGGGCCGCACTAAGTTTCTTCTTGATAAGGACAAAGCTAGCATTTTGTTCGGGTCCCCACTCAAATTGTCCTTTCTTTAGGCAGCTAGTAATAGGTGCAACGATGGTGCTGAAATCACGAATGAATCGCCGATAAAATGTTACCAATCCATGGAAGTTGCGAACATCATGTACTATTTTAAGGGTTGGCCAATCTTGTATAGCACGGACTTTCATCTCATCCACGGCAATACCTTGCTCACTAATCACATATCCTAAAAATAATAGGTTGTCAATAAGGAACTCGCACTTCTTCATATTAAGATAGAGCTTGTTTTCTCGAAGTGATTCAAGCACCTTCTTTAAATGAGTGATGTGTTCAACCTCCATCTTGCTATATATAAGGATGTCATCAAAATATACCACCATAAAATGTCCAATGAAAGACTTAAGTACCTGGTTCATTAGCCTCATAAAAGTGCTTGGAGCATTACACAACCCAAAAGGCATTACGAGCCATTCATACAAGCCCTCTTTTGTTTTGAAAGTAGTCTTCCACTCATCACCTGCCTGAATTTGAATTTGCTGATAACCGCTACGAAGGTCGAGCTTTGAGAAAATACGGGCCCCTTCGAGCTTGTCAATCATGTCTTCCAAGTGAAAGATTAGGAATCGATACTTGATGGTAAATTTGTTGATGGCTCTACTATCAATACACATGCGCCAGGTCCCATCCTTTTTAGGGACTAAGAGGGCAGGAATAACGCAAGGACTGAGACTTACTCGGATGAGCTTTTTGGCCAATAGCTCGTCAACCATTGTCTGCAAAATATCATGCTCTCTTGGACTCATTCGATAGTGTGGCAGGTTGGGGAGGCTTGTTTCGGGTACAAAGTCAATATAGTGCTGTACATCCCTGGTTAGTGGTAATTCAGCCGGAAGTTCCTCAGCGTACAAATCAGAAAATTCTTGTATTAATGAGGATAGTAGATTGTGAAGTATCTCTAACAATCATAGCTAGTAATTTCATCATTGTGTATGGAACTTAGTATCTCTAAACTTGGGATGGTAATAAGAGTAGGCTTACATGTGCTTTTGCTGGATGAACAGTGGGTTGAGCCGAGAGGAATAAGTACAATCTTGATTCCCTTCCAGGTGAAGCAGTAGTTGTTCTCTTTACATTGATGGATAGCATCGACATCATATTGCCATGGCCGACCTAATAAAAGGTGGCAGGCATCCATATCAACCACATCACTAAGCACTTCGTCTTGATAGTGCTTTCCAATCGAGAGGGGAACACGACAAATTTCTTGAACCTTTGTTTCAACTCCCTTCTTAACCACTCTATTTTGTAAGGGTTCGGATGCTTTTCAGTAGGCAACTCAAGGGCTTTCACAAGAGCCTTCGACACCATATTGTCGCTGCTCCCACTGTCAATTATGACATCACACATCTTCTTCTTGATGGTACAGCGTGTCCAAAACAAAGAATGTCGTTGGTTTGGTGATGGTTGTTTGGGAGTAAGTAGTAAACGTTGAAGAACACAAATCAATGGCTCTCTTTCATCTTTCTGGGAACAAATTCTATATCAGCAAGCTTCCCCGTGTCTTCTATGCATTCTTCGAACTCGGTAGAAGGATCAGTCTCTTCGGCTATATGAAGTTGGCGCCGTAGTGGACACTTATTGGATCTATGTCCCTGCTGGTTACATTTATAACAGCGAATGGGCATGGGTTTGGCACAAGGATTGGTTGTAACTTGGGTTGAAGGTTGTTTCCCATTAATTTTATTTATGGTGGTTGTGGAGTCAGCAGGAACTTTAGGTGGCACAAGTGCAGTGCTGCTAGAGGGTTGAGTTGTGGCCCTCACTTTCTCAGTGTTGGAGTCCGAAAATGGTTTTCGAGGGTAGGTCGGTCGAGAGCTCCCTCGGTTAAATTGTTGCTCAACTTTAAGAGCAAGGTTCACAGCTTCAGAGAGGTTATAATAGGGACGGAGGGCTAATTGGTCTTGAATTGAGTCTTGAAGTCCCCATGTGTACCTAGCAGCTTGTTGCATTTCAGACTTGTGAAGATTATTACATGCATTGAGGCGATAAAATTCTGTTGTGTACTCACTCACCGAACTCCCTCGTTGATTACAGCGTTGGTATTACTGATACAGTATCTGTTCACAGTCACAGGGTAGAAATCGAGCTCGCATTAATTGACGCATACGAGGCCATGTAATGACAGGACGTTTCCCTTGATGACGACGATTTTGCTGAAATTATTCTCACCAAGCGGCAGCTCTGCCCTTAAGTTTATATGTAACTAGACGCACTTGTTTTTCCTCTGGGATATTCATGTATTCAAAGAAGTTCTCGACATTTTGAATCTAATCGAGGATATTCTTAATTCCTATATTGCCATCAAAATAAGGAATGTCAATTTTAAGTCTATAATCACTAGATTCTGGAAGGCGAAAACACATGTTCCGAGCCGGTGGATGGTGGTGCTAACCAAAGTCCCATGGTGCGACTTCCTCTTCCGATTCTGAATCACCCAGATCTATCCCATAATCACCCAGATCTATCCCATAATCACCATAGATTGGTCGCTGAAGGAAACATTGACCTCGATCAGTAGCAGGTAGAGGACGAACAAATTCTCGGTCTCTATTTCGTCCCAAACACGGATCAAATGGGGTTTCAAGCACCCCTCGTGCTCGTGGATGAAGGTCACGCAGCGCTACAGGAACGTCGGTAGTTAGGGTGAGCAGTTGAATCAGTACCTGATGTAGATCCCAGAGGAACTCGTCAAATTTAGCGTAAAGCTTCAACTCAAGAGATTTCGTGGCTGCTAAAAGAGTCTGAACATTCAGATCAGTATCTCGAGAGATAGTATTTTTAACTTCAGCCATCGTCACCGAGGAAGAACTCGGCTCTGATACCAAATCTGATAGGGAAAATCTGCAAGTAAATTAAACAAACTTGCTAGATAAAGAGAAGGTTGATTTCATCGAATCAAACCTTCAGAAACTACTCATTTCAATAAGCTCTGAGAGCTGAAGTTCAAGGCTATCATCAACTCTCCCGTGTTAATGAAAATGGAAACAGATATATCCCCAAAGATGTTCCCAAACGCATTGTTTAGTAGTGCTAAAATCAATAAAAGACAGGTATGACCTTACTACAAATTAACTACACAAACGAAAACTATTTAGCTAGATAAACGACAACCCAACAAAGAAAAAATTCACCCCTGCATCAGCTCAACCCTGCATCACCCCCTAAAAAGAAAAAACAAAGTGACATCGTTTACGACTGATGTCATTGGCTAATGGCTAAAGGCCCCTCGACAGGGTCTGGACTGGATTTCTCATGCTCTACTTTCCTCGATTACGGATTTACTTTTGATTTTATATGCTAGTCTCTCAATTTTCCTCCTAGAGCTTGTAACTTTATGGTGCATAATAATATGATTAGGTTTGGTCTAACTCAGTAAACTCTATTCCTACTGATGTTCTCTATGATTGCTCTGAGTGATGCTTCCATCTGATTTATTTATTTTAATATTATCTATGAAGTTTTGTCAAAAAAAGAAAAGAAAAGAAAGATTTACTTCCTAGCTCCAATATCGTTTTTGTCTGTGTTATTTTAATTTCTATAATTTTAACTGTATTAAAATAGCATGTCCGTTTAATTAACACCCGTTAGAAACTCAAATTTTACATTTTTTCATACTTAATTACCACATCCTCATATCTTTTTAAATCAATAAATATCGATACTACATAACCTTAGATTTGTTATGAGAAAAAGAAAATTATATAGATGTGTGAACAAATAAACACAAATAACTAATATTTTTAATGAGAAATTTATATCTAGGGATCGAATAATCCTCTCACAATTAAAAAAGAGATTTATCTATAAATATTTTTTAAACTAGCTCTCATTGTCATAAAGTATCTAAAATTACTTAATACTATATTCCTTAATAAACTCTAAAATATATTTTTCTCCAGTACACCTCACCATTATTACCAGTAATATCTTGCCACTACTATTGATCCCAACCCTAATAGGGGTGGCGCTTCTCCTCGACTATAGTAAAAAAATTTCAACCGTAATTGAACTTATACTGCCACATATCTCAATCGTTCTAAATGATTTTTGACTGACAATTTCAATGCTAGTCTAAAATTATCGACTGGGATCAAGCCACTTATCGAAAATTTTCTGCTGATAATTATCGACTGGGATCGAGCCATTGTTCGACCGTAGTCGAATATCTTTATAGTGTTGCCTCCTTTACTTTTGATTTTTTTGATTTTTTTTACTAAGTCGAGTTGGGATTAGTTTTAGAATTC
This sequence comes from Parasponia andersonii, assembly GCA_002914805.1. Lineage (NCBI taxonomy): Eukaryota > Viridiplantae > Streptophyta > Magnoliopsida > Rosales > Cannabaceae > Trema > Trema andersonii. The sequence goes on from JXTB01000054.1 coordinate 569,043, forward strand.
TGAAACACTTTTATTAAATGAAAGTGCTAGTTTTACAAATAGTTAGATAAATTGTATTTTTACTCCTTAAACTATCTCATTGTTTTGTTCTCTAAACTAGTTTTCTTTGCAAGAATTCCTCCAAACTATTCGATTGTAGAAAAAAATTCTCATTTTGTTACCTTCCGTCCATAACTCAGACGGAACTATGACATGTCAACTCAAAACAAGGTTAGTCGAAACTTTTATTGTTGAATTTAATACCCTCACCCATAAACCCTTTGATTAGATACCAAATTCTTCAATTTTCTCTCCCACACTGTAGTCCTCTTCTCCAAAAGATGAGCCCCCAACCTTTATTAAAGCTAAAAATTAGCCCATCTGTTATCTTCAGTCGACATTATAGTCTTCAATTTGCAAAGAATGTATTACAAAATCCTTTTCAATACACTCTCAATTCGTAAATTAAACTCCCTAAATGCATGAATTTAATAATCTAATCTTGGGTTATATTTTATATATAATAATAATAATAATATATACCATAACAAGATTGCTCATCTTTGATTTAAATTCTAGAATGAATCTTTAACGAATGATATCAATGATGAAAAAGAAAAAGAAGAGGAAAGAGAAGGAGTCCTAATCCTGAGCTCGTTCATTAATTTTTTTTTTTGGATGTAAAATGCATTTAATTTAGGTTTAGGAGAATTGGGTTAAAATTTAGAAACTAAATAATTTTTTAATACAAAAAAATAAAAATGAAATACTTAAATACTACAATTATCTTATTACCCTCTAGAAAATCCTAAATAGGAAGATACATCATTATTTCATCACGAAAGATAACAGAAAGAATATTTTTTATACAATCCAATAGTTCGGAGAGAATTCTTGTAAAGAGAAATAATCTAAAGAGCAAAACTCTATATAAAGTGATAGTTTAAAGGACAAAGATACAATTTGTTCTATATAATGTACGTGTTATCCCATTTTTCATCGCATAATTTAAAAAATGATCAAAATTAATAATACCTCATTTTTATTTCTATGACAATATAAGGTTAAATGTAAATATTATAATAGATCGTAATAAAATGAGTGTAAGGTCAAACATAAATATCATAATAGAATAAGTGTTTATGATATAAAGCTATAATAAAATAATGTATTTTTTGGTATTGTGCAAAAATAAAATAGTGCAACTTAATCCCACATTCAAACTTTTCAAACCCCTAAACCGCAAGTGACAACTCCTTACCATTATGCCATCGCACTTGGTCCCCAATCAACAATTGTTTAGATATTAGAACATAGACAACATCAAGTTTTGAACTCTCGAGGTGCGGACAACATGTCGTCTACTAGTTTAAAAAAAAAGGTTATATGAGTAAACGACAAGTTGTCTGAGAGATTAAATGAGAGCAAACTTACGCGGTGAAGCACATGTCGTTTGTTTTCAGCTTGAAAGACGATACACATTAACAAAGATCGACATATTGTCTATTTCAATTCCACCGTTTATGAAGCAATAAACTTTTGAGTACAAATGACATTCATTTCCATTTTTATAAAAAGACAAATGTAACATTTACTTACTGAAATAGATGGACCCTTAAATAAAAAATATAAAAAAATAAAAAACTTGATATAGAAACACATGTCGTTTTAATAGATCAAAGACAATGTGTTGTTTAACGTTTTGTACCGAAATTATTGACTCGCATGCTGTTTCCTCTATAAATGAATATAATTTTTTTTTTCTAAGGGACGGTTAACATTATTTTGAAAATTTCTTTAGATTTATAGTGAGCAATTTCCAATAAATAACCGCGTTTTTTTTCCTTGAATATATCTTACTAATTCTTGCCCGTTGATTACCATTGCTTATGTAATGTTGTACGAGAGATGTGATAATTCTTTTTTTTTTTTTTTTTCTTTTGGGTAAAGAAATAGATGTGATCAGTTTCTAATTTTAGCAAAAAATCCAATGCTACTTTTGCCACAATTTACTTGCTAGCTAGAAAAATATGGAATTGTACTTTTTTTTTTAAGAAGTGAAATTCTCTACTGGAATAGTGATTCTTAATGAAAACGAGAAATATTTCAAAAGTGAGATATTTGAAATAGGAGAATAAGGTTCCATCATAATGCACTTATTTTTTCCACATACAGATTTGTATCCTTGATGCCATCTCGCTTCCTATCTCTTTCGTGGTTGAATAAATCTCAAAATACACCAATGGAACTGGAAAAATTCGGAATTTTTTAGGGTAATTTGGACATTTTACCAATTTTTTGGATAAAATATTGTGGAGATTAATTTACAAAAGTTTTGTTCTGAGGGACTAAATTGTAAATTTTGGGAGACTAAACTAATAAAGATTTGAAATTTTGGAGACTTATGTGCAATTTTTCAAAAATTGCACAGCCCTATAAGGTTGGGTCACGTGGCTCTACTCAACCAATCCCCTCTCTTCTTCTCTCTCTCTCTCCCTGAAAATCTCTTTCTCTCTCCTTTCTCGGATCTCTCGGCCGCACCACCGCAGGACCGCCGCCCAGCCACCGTCCAGGCCGCCCACCGACCGGCGTCGACTCGCCGAGCTGCCGCAAACCTCCGCCGCCCCTCGCCGCTTGCTGCCGTCGACTGTGTCGCCGGAAAAAGCCATTGATGCCGTTTTGACCCATTTCGGTTTTTCCGTCACCGGCGACGATTCCGTCCACCATTCGGCCTCAAACTGTCCCGTTGGATTCGTATCGTCGCAAGGATCATCAAGGTATATATATCTCAACTCTATTTTACCCGGATTGAAAGTTGCCATTTTTGGTCATTTCGAATTTATGGTTGTTGTTCTTGATCCGGCCGTTGGATTGTATTTTTAACTGCATTTTTGGAATGTACTCGGAAAATGGAGAAGTTTGATATATATATTGTGTAGTTTGGTGATCGGCACAAAAATTGAGATAGGACGGTCGAGATTTTGTCTCGTTTTATGTGCCACCGATCCGGTGTGGACCCGAATCTGAATTGGACAAGTTATATGTCTAACCTAGCTATTTTGAGTGCTAGGAATTCAGTGAAGAAGTCCGTTTGTGGAATTGAAATTCCGGTGAGAAAGTTGGTTTTTCGCACGAGGACGATCGAGGACTTAGAATTGGTTCCCGACCCTCCGGGCGATCGTCAACGACACCTTAAGGACTCAATAGCGTGGTGTCACTATTCTGTTGAGGTAGGGGTTTAGTTACCTTCGTTTTATACCGTTTTTGAGTTAAAACTTATTTTCTGCAGCAGATAAGAACAAGAGTGTTTTAATGATTTGAATTATATGTGATGGAATCTGGTTATACGATATATACTGTACTGCTCTGGGAATTTACTGTGTGCAGGTTATTTTGGGTATATCAAAAATAGGGCCGTTATGCTGCCCGTTTTTCTATAAAACCCTATTATGTATGTTTTACTGAAAAACTAGAGTACAGTAGTTTTTACACTTCAGTTCTATATTGCATGTGTCATAGGATCATACATGAGCACCGTGTTAGCATCGTGGGTTTTACAGTGTGGCGCTGCATGCCCCACCATCGGTGAAAGTCCGTAAACTCGCGCGAGATCTTGTTACTTCTGATTACCTCCCCATTTGGCAGGTATAAGCAATTCGGTTGCCCCTCCAGGTTTGGTAGGCGGCACATGGGTATCCCCTTCGGGTATGGGCTTAGGTATCAGGCAGGCTGTTAGGTACACTTAGTGACATCATCCTAGGTTTCCACAGATGAGAGAATGCGAGCTCATGGGTATGAGTTGATTTGTGTCATGTGCATATGGAGTGATAGTTTTGATTACACTGTTATATATATATTGGCTCCCGGTCTGGATTATATATATATATATATACATGTGTGTATGTTTTGGATTTGAACTAACCATGCAGGAGATTCCCATTACTGAACTGTTTTTCTCCGAGGTAACTATTTTTCTACTGGGCATTGTATGCTCACCCCCCTACCTTCCTCCTCAGGTAGTGTCCAGTGCGATCTTGGTGATCAAGAGGAGTAAGAGGTCATCCTAATTGCAGTTCGTCTCTTGGTAATGCTAGGAGTTTGTTGTCATTGTCTTTGGACTATTTGGATTTTGTGTTAGTATTGAACCAAGATTACTGCTTTCTATTTTGTCTGCAAACTTATATATATCATTCTGGTGTTTGACTTCTGTTGTGAATCACGATGATGCTGGATTTTGTATTTAATTTCATGTTTTTAAGTAATTGTTCAATTTATGTTTGGTGGTGTATACGAACCGTGGTAGTGGTTCACGGGATGGAATTCTGATTATTTTATTTAAATGGACCGTTTTTATAAAAACTAGAACTTTTGACACTTTTCAAATAAATTAAGGAATTTCCCACCTTTGTGAAATTCCCCTTCTGCCACTAGCCCGAGTTTTGAGTCGTGACAAGAACTCTCGACATTTTTTGGTTTTTTGGGTTTGCAAAGATTAAGTCAGTGACTAATTCTATTCAATAAATAGGCACAAAAACATGTGCTTTTAGACTTGCTTGGTACCTACCAATAGGGGTAATAGCTAAAAACTAGAAAATTGAAAAAAAAAAAAACACTTTGAAATTGGGAGATTTATATTATCTTTCAAAAATAATGAACCACTGTTTTTTTGTTTCGTTTTGTCTTTTTTAAGGTCTAAATTTTCTTCCACCATTTTGTGGCTTTGTATATGCTCAATAACTTAAACTCGTCTTTAAAGTGATTCTCACTATTTGAATATAATGGAAATTGTAGCTTGGCCTTTCCCATTTCACATCATGTAATTAAATCCAGTTAACTAACATCTAACAGATACAAGGGACAAGGTAGTAAAAACAATTTTGTGTATGAATTTTTTTTTTTTTGTAGTTAATCACTGATTCAAATATTAAATTACAAAATAACGTGACAATTTTTTTGAATAGGACTAATTAAAATATATAAAGTGTCAAAATTATATTGAACAGAAAGCACTATAATATTCTAAAATAAGTGTCAATATCCCATAAAAAATTGCCAGAGTTTCATACCATGTCATCAATGAGCTAAATGCCGTACCATCATATGGAAAATTATTAGAAGACCACCTTGTGATGAGATCTCAATTCCAATTGAAAGCAAGTGAACATATGAAGATTAATCAAGTCAGACCCAGCGTCAAGCTTTTGAGAGATCTATAAGCTAATAGGTTAACACCTCATGAATAGGCCATAGGTGTCAACCAAACAAAGGCTGTAAAATTTTGCAAAGAGTCAATTAAGACTTTAAATGGCCTATACATATATAGGGTCCTGACATGCTTTTTTAATGCATATTAGGCAATGATTTATTTTGCTAAGACATATTTTAGGCAGTGATCATTTTGCCCTTCCTGTTTTTGTAGCCGGGATAATTCTCTTTCTCCATTTATTTATCCAACTGAAGCACTCTTTCCCTTTCTCTAATTATGTTATTGTACTTGATTAATTTTTGTTCATTAATCACCAAAAGCACCCCCAACCATACTCGAAAAGAAGTTAAACTTTATATATGTATTGTAAACTTGAGGTCGCTAAAATCATTTTCTTTTCCACTATGTCTTACTATGCATTATAATAGTAACTGTGGGGCCCATTCTCGATCCTCGAACCGTGAGAAGGGTCACGCGGATCGCACGTGATCCCGGCATCGGCATGTGGGTCTTCCGAGTTTAAGGCGGAATCCGTCACTGACCCCAAACGGCTCAACCGGACAGACCTCAAGTCCATGACAGCTGGAGGTCCGAGGCCCCAAGGGTCTGCTGTTTGGGAACGCCGACCCTCGTCTCAACTGACACAGGGAACAGAAGCCCCAAGGATCATCAGACCCCAAGTCCATGACAGCTGGCGGTCCGAGACCCCNTATTAATTATACGCTTATACTTTTATTTTCCTTACAACCACTGCTTGCTGAAAACATAGCTAGAACAAGACTACAGCGCACCAATAATACTTGCGCAGTTGAAAGTCTAACATAAGGGAATTATATGCGCTGTCTAATGATGAGCTCTTTTAAGTTTAGGAACTATGTGTGGGGCCCATTCTCGAGCCTCGAACCGTGAGAAGGGTCACGCGGATCGCACGTGATCCCGGCATCGGCATGTGGGTCTTCCGAGTTTAAGGCGGAATCCGTCACTGACCCCAAACGGCTCAACCGGACAGACCTCAAGTCCATGACAGCTGGAGGTCCGAGGCCCCAAGGGTCTGCTGTCTGGGAACGCCGACCCTCGCCTCAACTGACACAGGGAACAGAAGCCCCAAGGATCATCAGACCCCAAGTCCATGACAGCTGGCGGTCCGAGACCCCGAGGGTCTGCTGTCTGGGAACGCCGACCCTCGCCTCAACTGGCGCAGGGAACAGAAGCCCCAAGGGTCTTCAGACTGAATGCAATGGAAGACAGCCCCACGGCTCCGGACCCCGACAGGGCATTTAATGCGTTTCTGGGTAGGTGCGCGCGCAGGGACAAGCCGTCCTGACAGAACGGCGATGTGCCCAAATCTCGCCCCTGACGGATTGAAACGACAGGAGGCGACGGAAATCAGGCCGCGGTAGTACAGAAGAGGTCACAGAAATCTCGGTCCATGATGGTGTTAAGATCCGGGAGTGAAAGGTACTAAAGAATATATTATTTTTACTTTTCAAAAGATGGAGAAGAACACTGTTGATGATCAGAGGACTACATATATGAAAGCTGCGCTTTCGAAGAAAGGAACATGCTATCTAGAACACAAAAAAAGGGCACTTAAAAAAAAGAGAGACAATCGGAGAGCAGAAGAAAAAAGAAGAAAACCCGAAAAAGAGATAAGTTTGTAAATTGATTTGATACACCTTTTTCCCTTGCTACCAAAAAATAACGCAAAGAAAAACCACTGACTTAAGCATCAGAGAGTCTTTGCAGGTGGCCATCCCCGCCTCTCTGATCTCGCTCGGAATTCAGGGATTTGCGAAGTAGCAAGGGCACGTGAACAGTTGGAGAATCCAGCATCAGCAGTTCATGACACGTGGACGACTGGTGTAAAAACTGCTCCAACAGTTTGGCGCCGTCTGTGGGAAACGGTTGAGCGTGGAAAGAGAGCGAAGAGCTCGCAAACGCGCTCTCCCCCGAATACAAAAGCCATACAACGTCTGATGGCACCTTCGAGAATGACGACCAGGAGTTCCCGTCCTGATACCGAGGGGAGCTCCCGAGAGGAACGACCGGACCTGGGACAAAAGCTGGATCAGGTACTCGCTGCCCTGGCGGAAACAAACAGAAAGGCGGAGAAGGCCCATGAGGCCGTCCTAGGCTTGAGGGACGAGGTCGCAGAGGTACGCAGAGATAATGCCCGCCTTGAGGGTCTGCTGGCCAGTGAAGACAGAACCCAGCCGAGGGAAGATTTCGACGAGGAAATCCAGCAGGAATTCAGAAGCCAACCGCAGGGAGAGGCTCCCGCCCCATCCGGGACACGAATGCAGGGGGAACGGCAAAGCCAAAGCCAGTCGAGACCCTTCCAAACCAGGGGGGGGATGAGTGCAAGACACCACGAAAGCCCTGGAGGCACACCCCCCGACTGGAAGCAGGAGATGATGGCAGAGTTGGGGAAGAGACTCGGCAATCATCACAGCCAGACCCCAGACGACCTGGCGGAGCAAACCGTGCGAGGCATCAATCGGACGGCCTTCGCTGACTGGATCCAGATGGAGCCAAGGCCGAGAGACTTCACGACCCCGACTTTCAGGCCGTTCGAAGGGAAAACCGACCCCCTCGACCACATATACCACTTCCAGCAGAAGATGGCTTTAGAGTCCAGGGACGAGGCTGTAACATGCAAGGTTTTCTCTACGACCCTCGCAGGACCAGCCCTACTCTGGTTCAGGCAACTCCCAGAGAAGTCCATCAACGGATTCGAGGATTTCTGCAGGGTTTTCCTGAGGCAGTACGCAGGCGCCCGAAAACAGCAGAAGACCATGCGAGACCTGGACCGTTTGGAGCAGGCCGCGGACGAATCCCCGCGGGAGTACCTCTCACGTTTCCTTGAGGTCATGTCGCTGGTCCACAACGCGGATTCAGTCCAAGCTGCAGGCTCGTTCGTCCGAAGCCTGCAGCCCGGGTCGATGCTGGCAGACCACCTCCTCCTAAACTTACCATACGATATGGCAGACGTCCAGGCCAAGTCGGAAGGGGTGTTCAGGGTGCTGGAGAGCCGCCGACAGACACCTAAGACCTCTGCCGCGATAACGACGACACCAATACCACCCCCGGCCTCAACGGGGATGAAAAGGCCCCAACCGGGCCAAGGGTTGGCCCCGAAGCAAGAAGCGCCGGCACAAGGCGGTTTGGAGGGGGGCAAGAGGAGGAAGACGACCCGTGACCCTCTGCCCAAATACGAGCTTAACACCCCCATTGACGTAATATACCTCCAGAATAGGGACAGGAGCATTTTCAAGNCTCTCCCCCGAATACAAAAGCCATACAACGTCTGATGGCACCTTCGAGAATGACGACCAGGAGTTCCCGTCCTGATACCGAGGGGAGCTCCCGAGAGGAGCGACCAGACCTGGGACAAAAGCTGGATCAGGTACTCGCTGCCCTGGCGGAAACAAACAGGAAGGCGGAGAAGGCCCATGAGGCCGTCCTAGGCTTGAGGGACGAGGTCGCAGAGGTACGCAGGGATAATGCCCGCCTTGAGGGTCTGTTGGCCAGCGAAGACAGAACCCAGCCGAGGGAAGAATTCGACGAGGAAATCCAGCAGGAATTCAGAAGCCAACCGCCGGGAGAGGCTCCCGCCCCATCCGGGACACGAATGCAGGGGGAACGGCAAAGCCAAAGCCAGTCGAGACCCTTCCAAACCAGGGGGGGGATGAGTGGAAGACACCACGAAAGCCCTGGAGGCACACCCCCCGACTGGAAGCAGGAGATGATGGCAGAGTTGGGGAAGAGACTCGGCAATCATCACAGCCAGACCCCAGACGACTTGGCGGAGCAAACCGTGCGAGGCATCAATCGGACGGCCTTCGCTGATTGGATCCAGATGGAGCCGAGGCCGAGAGACTTCACGACCCCGACTTTCAGGCCGTTCGAAGGGAAAACCGACCCCCTCGACCACATATACCACTTCCAGCAGAAGATGGCTTTAGAGTCCAGGGACGAGGCTGTAACATGCAAGGTTTTCTCTACGACCCTCGCAGGACCAGCCCTACTCTGGTTCAGGCAACTCCCAGAGAAGTCCATCAACGGATTCGAGGATTTCTGCAGGGTTTTCCTGAGGCAGTACGCAGGCGCCCGAAAACAGCAGAAGACCATGCGAGACCTGGACCGTTTGGAGCAGGCCGCGGACGAATCCCCGCGGGAGTACCTCTCACGTTTCCTTGAGGTCATGTCGCTGGTCCACAACGCGGATTCAGTCCAAGCTGCAGGCTCGTTCGTCCGAAGCCTGCAGCCCGGGTCGATGCTGGCAGACCACCTCCTCCTAAACTTACCATACGATATGGCAGACGTCCAGGCCAAGTCGGAAGGGGTGTTCAGGGTGCTGGAAAGCCGCCGACAGACGCCTAAGACCTCTGCCGCGATAACGACGACACCAATACCACCCCCGGCCTCGACGGGGATGAAAAGGCCCCAACCGGGCCAAGGGTTGGCCCCGAAACAAGAAGCGCCGGCACAAGGCGGTTTGGAGGGGGGCAAGAGGAGGAAGACGACCCGTGACCCTCTGCCCAAATACGAGCTTAACACCCCCATTGACGTAATATACCTCCAGAATAGGGACAGGAGCATTTTCAAGGACCCGCCCAAGTCCGGCGTCCCCGAGCATATGAAGAACAGGAATAGGTATTGCCAATTCCACAAGGACTTTGGGCACGACACCGTTCACTGCCGCAACCTCTATGCCCAGGTCATGCTGGCAATCCATTCGGGCAGGCTCGGGCAGTACGTTAAAAACGACGAAACCCGGCCGCGGCCAGACACCGCCAGGGCTGAGAAGGGAAAACAGACCCAGGCCTCAGGCTCAGAAGAGCAGACCCTCAGGGTGGTGCCGACTATCATGGGCAGGCTTGACCTGACGGACGATCAGGAAGAAGATCAGAGGCGCGCCAAGAAAACCGAGGGCAGGGCGAAACGCTGGAAAGGGATGGGCCATTCCGTCAACAATGTGATGTCAGAAAAGGACCATATAAACGCCGCCCCTATCGTATTTACTCGACAAGACCTGACCACGGTACGCCAGCCACACGATGATCCCTTGGTGATCAGACTACAGATCGGCTCCGCGTTGGTCGGGCGAGTCCTGGTCGATGGCGGGAGCAGTGTCGATATCCTCTTCCTCACCACATTCGTCAATATGGGTCTGGACAGGAGCGCACTGAGGCCAACTTGTCAGCCTCTTTTCGCTTTCGACAGCACAAGGGTCCGCCCCTTAGGCATCATTACCCTCGACGTCCGCGCAGCCGAAAGATGCATAAGCGTGGACTTCGTAGTGGTCGACTGCCAGTCCTCCTTCAATGTCATCATGGGGAGGGGATGGGTCCACGCCATGCATGGAGTCGCCTCCACCCTCCATCAGGTTCTAAGGTGCCAGTCTGAGGATGGCGCCTACACTATCGACATCAGGGGGGACCAGGCCTCGGCAAGAAAGTGTTTCTCGGCCGCCCTGAAAGGAGTCGACTCGAGCGCGAGCGCAGCAGCCGAGGACGCCTAGCAGTTAAAGGACCGCTTGCCAGCATACATGAAACAAGTCGAAGAGGAATCCGACGGTCCGCAGTCCACGATTGAAGAGCTGGTAGCGGTCCCGTTGAAAGAGG
>JXTB01000054.1:594204-619435 GCA_002914805.1 Parasponia andersonii
CAACCGGTCCCGTTGGATTCATCTCATCACAAGGATCATCAAGGTATATATATCTCAGCCCCATTTTGTCTGGATTAAAAGTTGCTATTTTTAGACATTTCGAGTTTATGGTTGTTGTTTTTGTTTCAGTCGTTGGATTGTGTTTTTGACCGCATTTTTGGAATGTACTCAGAAAATGGAGAAGTTTGATATATATATATATATATATATATTATGTTGTTTGGTGATCGGCACAAAAATCAAGATCGGATGGTCGAGATTTTATCTCGTTTTACGTGCCACCGGTCCAGTGTGGGACCGGACTAGAATTGGACAAATTATATATCTAACCTAGCTATTTTGGGTGCTAGAAATTCAGCGAAGAGGTCCGTTTGTAGAATTGAAGCTCCAGTGAGAAGTTGACTTTTCACAAGAGGACGATCGAGAACTTGGAATTGGTTCCCGACCCTCCGGGCGATCGTCAACGACACCTTGAGGACTCAATAGCATGGTATCGCTATTCCACTGAGGTAGGGGTTTAATTACCTTCGCTTTATACCATTTTTGAGTTAAAACTTATTTTCTGCAGCATATAAGAACAAGTGTGTTTTTAATGATTTGAATTATATGTGATGGAATCTGGTTGTACGATATATTATGTACTACTCTGGGAATTTGTTGTGTGCAGACTATTTTGGATATACCAAAAATAGGGCTGTTATGCTGGCCGTTTTTCTATAAAACCCTATTATTCATGTTTTACTGAAAAACCAGAGTACAATAGTTTTTACACTTCAGTACTGTATTGCACGCGTCATATGATCATACATGAGCACCGTGTTAGCATCGTGGGTTTTATAGTGTGGCGCTGCGTGCCCCACCGTCGGTGAAAGTCTGTAAACTCATGCGGGATTTATTTTTCTGATTATCTCTCCATTTGGCAGGCATAGGCAATTCGATTGCCCCTCCAGGTTTGGTAGGCGATACATGGGTGTTCCATCCGGGTATGGGCTTAGGTGTCAGGTAGGCTGTTAGGCATACTTAGTGCCACCATCCTAGGTTTCCACAGATGAGAAGGTGAGAGCTCATGGATATGAGTTGATTTGTGTCATATGCATATGGATTGATAGTTTTGATTACACTGTTTATATATATGTGCTCCCGGTTTGGATTATATATATATATATATATATATATATATGTGTGTGTATGTTTTGAATTTGAACTAACCATGCAGGAGTTTTCCATCACTGAATTGTTTTTCTTCGAGGTAACTATTTTCCTACTTGGCATTGTATGCTCACCCCCCCTTCTTCCCTTCCTCAGGTAGTGTTTAGTGCGATCTTGATAATAAAGAGGAGTAAGAGGTCATCTTGACTGTAGTTCATTTCTTGGTAATGCTAGAAGTCTACTGTTGTGGTGTTTGGACTGTTTGGGGTTTTGTATTAGCATTGAACCAAGATTACTACTTTCTATTTTGTCTGTAAACTTATGTATATCATTCTGGGTTAACTTGTTGTTGTAGATGATGTTGATACTTGGACTTATATTTGATTTTCTCGTTTTTCAATTATTATTCGGTCTATGTTTAATGGTATATATGAACTGTGGGAGAGGTTTACAGGATGAAATTCTAAATACTTTATCAAAATGGACTGTTTACAAAACTAAAACTTTTTAGACACTTTTCAAATAAATCAAGGAATTTCCCACCTTTGTGAAATTTCCCTTCTGCCACTGGCCCGGGTTTTGGGTCCTGACATATTTATTTATTTCTTTTTAAATAAAACGTGTAGTTCTAAGGGTGAAAATCAAAATGTGAAGTCTTTCTCACGATATTATTTGGGAATTCTAGCTTTGTCTGGGTCTGGAGCTATGAGTTACTTCTTACTGTACTCTGGTGGAAGACCCTTGAGGCTCCTGACCCCCAGCTGTCGAGGTAAGAATCAGACTGGGCCAAGTCCATCTAGGGTTTGAGATGGGTTCGGCTCTAGCCTCGGATAGCCCATGGGCCTATGCGGTACCACGTGCGACTTGCGTGGCCTTTAATTAGTCACTCTGGACACGTGTTGGACGGTGTGCCTCGTTTATGACCTGTTCTGCCACTTAATCGTCCACATGGTGTATAATTTAGGAACGAGTCCTACAACTGCCCCCATTTCCCTATTTGATGGATTTGTATCTATCAAGTAGGGAAATCTTTTCTCTGTTCCTCCAATTTGAGGGATACATGTGGCTCCACAATTACTGACATGGAGGCACGCCATCCCGTGTCACAATTTTTTCAAATTTTGAAATTCTAACGCTTCTGTCTTCCTTGCCCTGCCCTCCTCCAGGAAAAACTCTTTGGCTCCCCCTGTATAAAAGCCGCATTTATGCTCATTTCTTACTTTACCAAAATCTCCAAGTATTTCAGCTTTCTCAAATCTTAGGGTTTCCGCATCTCCTTTTATCCAGAACTTTTTGTCTTGTTTAACCGTATCTAACATGATGGCCTTAGATCTGAGTCAGAAACTCTGCCCCGTCGCGGATTCCGAATTAGGGTCGTTGCGGAGGCAACTCTGCTTCCCTGATGGAGTCACTTTAGAGAGGGTCGACGGCCCAACGGACTGGTACCTTTACCCCTCTGCTCCAGAAGACTCCATCATTCTGGGTAGGAGGCATCTGGAGTGGTTGCGGTTTCCTCTTCCTCCCTTGGTCCACCAGTCCATTAGCCTCACGGGGATTCATCTGATGCAGCTCAATGCTAACGAAATCATGATCCTGATAGGGCTTTCTGCCTTGTCCGTCCTCCTCAACATATTGACCTGGAAGTGGTTTTCTATGCTTATAAGCTTATCCTCATCCCAAAAAGGGGCTCTTACTCCACTTTCTTTCTCCAGCCACTCCCAGTGCGCCATATCTTCTGGGGCTTGCCGAGGTCGGATAAGCAGTGGGACTCTCATTCCAAGATATGCGTCGTCGGAGGGGCGTGGTGCTCTCCCTGTGTGAACGGAGAGCATTTTCAAATCCCCTCGTCCTTTCTGCAAAGTAAGTATTGGGTTGTGAATTTTAGGTCTGTGTATATTTCGTCCGCTTTTCCTCATGACGTTTTTCTTTGCGCAGCCTCTGTGAAGGAAAATAAGTTCGAGCCTCGGCTGTCAGCAGGTCGGCTCTAGGAGCTGGAGGGAATCATCCTTTTCGGGTCGTCCGGGGATTGTCGACATATCTAGGCTGTCCTGAATCCCCAGGTGATGAACGTGATGCCAAGGATAGTCTCATACCTCCTCTTCCCACTAGACACGTAGGTCATCACCAAGCACCTTCAGAGCCAGCTTGACACCTCTACCCTGAACCGGTTCTACCGGGATGAGCAGGGTCGCATCGCCATGGTGGGCCGTTAGATCATGGCCTCGAGCTAGCTAGTGGGTCCCAACGACTTGGTGGCGCCAATCAGTCACGAGCTCAAAGAGACGGTGAAGCTCGTGGCTGAGGAGTGTGCTAGATTCCGCAGGGAGGAAACCGCCGCCCCTAAGAGGGCTAATGGTGAGTTCAATTTTTTATCTTTGGGCTCCGTCGGTCAGGTCGTGGCTGCGTTTTAACCAAGTTGCTTGCCCTTTGCAAGTTCGGATGCAGGCCCTTCGGCAAACCCCTCCCTGGTCAAAGGGAAGACCGTTGTGCACAAGGCTCACCCCAAGGTCCCCGCTGGTAGGTGTTTGGTGGTGTCCTCGGAGGATGAGGCCTCAGGAGTTGTCATCCCAAGAATAGGTTCAGACGATGACCAGGAAGGTCTGTTCGTGACCAAGGATGACAACTCACGAGGCGGGCAGGCTCGTGATCCGGGAGGCGCCGGCCATGAAGATTGTGCACGGCAAGGGGGTGCCTTCGAGCCTACTCAGTGAGCCTTCTGCGCCAACCTCTTCTGCCCCCAGCTCTGGCTCGAAGGCAAGAACGGGGTTCGGTGCCGCCTGTTCCCGTGGGAAGATTACTGAGATCAGTGGAGAGGTTTTGAGGTTGAAATCTCGGCTCCCTTCCCCTCCCCCTGTCCCGACGAAGCGGGGTCACGAAGCCGACTTATCCGAAGGGAAGGAAAGCCCATTGGGGAAGAGGGGCAGAGCTACGCCCTCTTCAGGCAGTGAAGACGACGGGGCCACGCTGGCCCTTATAAGAAGGAGAAAGTCTGCACGTGGTGGCCCGTCAGGAAGGATTGGTCAAGACAAGACCGAAAAATCACGTTCAAGCGGGGCTCCAAAGGGGGTAGCAGCCGAAACTACCGATGTAGCGACAGTAGCCGTGACCTCTTCTGCTGAGGATGCGCCGCCCCCTACTGTCGCTAAAAGTGCACTTGACGACGTCCTGCCTCCTCCTGTCCTCATCTCTACCGCCTCGGGAGCGTTGGAAGAAGCCACTGGAGTTCATCTGGTGGAGGGACACGGCGTCCTCGTGGTCGGCGGGTCAGAGCCGCGTTCCTCAGATATGGGCAATGCCCAGGGAAAGGGTCCGGCTGCGGAATTCGAGCTGGATGCGCTTTCCCTGGAGAACGTTGAGCTCATCGCTAACAGCAGCATTGCATAAGTTTGGCTCGTCTGGCCGCCACTTCCATATTTTTCAGCATCCATACTGAATGCTGACCTTGCTTTCTTATATTCTGCAGCTAGCTGCCGTCCAGTCTTTCTAATCCTCCCGAGTCAGGGAGCTAACCGGGGAGCTAAATGCCCGAGCTGCGACGGCCGAGCGGAGAGAGGTCGCCCTTGCCGCGTTGAGGGCGGACTTCGACTTATATCAGAGCCTGGACAAGGCTAGGGTCAGTAGTGCAGTGGTTCATGCTCTGAGCGTCGATGGAGTCAGGCGCGAGGAGCTGGCCGCCAAGTTAGCCGAAGCTGAGGCTGACAGGTTGGCTCAAGCTGATGCTGCCAGGCTGGCCTAAACCGAGCTCAGGGTCAAAAAGCAGGAGCTGTAGAATGCAGGGACGGAGATGGGGCTGGCTTTCATCGCTCGTGACAAAGCCGTCGATGATGCCAAAGAGGCGAGGAAAGCCGAGGCGAAAGCCAATTTGGAGGCCCATTCCCTGCAGCGCCGACTCGACTAGTCTAATTAGGTAAACTGACATCTTTACTTGGATCACAAGAGACTGATGGGGGTTTATGCGGAGTTGTCTCGCAAGCACGGCAAAGACCTCGACGACATTAAAATCCTTTTGGTCGATTTATCACAGCGGCAAGTGGAGCTGAGGCTGGTGGTGCTGAGGGATAGGCTAGCGGACGCGGATAAGCTGAAGACGAGGTATCAGAGGCAAATGGATGTCCTTTCTGTGGAGAGCTACAAGTTTGGCAGGAAGAACAGGGAATTCGAAGGCCACGCGAAGGTCGTAACGCCAGACCAGTTCGATGAACAGAAAGGCGTCAAGAGGGACTATTACTCCATCAAGCACTACATGCAGCACTTAGGGGACGAGATTAATATTGTGTACCCTGCTGATATGTTAAAGATGCTCGATGGAGATAAAGATGGGCCTTTTACATCTATTTCTATCGCCAAGGAGGTTGTCCCCGCTCCAGGTCCGCCAGAACAAGCTACGGAGGTCTTTGGGGATCAGCCTAGTGAAGGCGTCTTGACAGGCGGAGGGTCAAGCGCACTCGTCCTGTCCAGCGACGATTCCGATTCCACTGTAGCTGGCCCAAGCTTCGAAGTCGGTGTTGCTTCCCTCCCCGGAGGTAACTAGAGACTCCCCCATTTTTGTACATTTGTAAAGTGCTGACCACTCCGTGTAGAGCCGACCCCTGTTGCAAGCAACTGTTTAAATAATAAAACGGCGTATTCTTTTCACCTTATTTTGTGTTATCTATTACATTCATCATTATATTATTTTTGTTGCTTGTATCCGTGGTCAAGGTCAGACATCGTTTACGATGCCATTCCTTTGTCGGTGGTTTGCCCAGCTCCCGGGTCTGGCCCAATCATATATGATGCGGAGTTACTAGCGAATTCCTCTTAAGATATGATCGACGAGGTCAGCTCTGGGGATCGGGACATGAGTTCCGGCTTGCCTGACTTTGAGGATGTATAACTTCCGTTATAACTCATCTTAGTAGAATATGATCCGCGCGTATGGCTGAACTTCTCTGAACCCAAATGAGAACGCGCCAGGAACCAGCTTCAAGGATTGGTTGACAACTGTTTGGACCCGTCACTTTAGAGAAGGAGGCCTGGGCTTGGCTCTTTTCAGGAGCAGACAGGACGCTACCACTCCGACGTTTCCTTGCAAGTCTGCCCGAGACCTGCTCCTCACAAATAGAGACACTGGGTCCGCATCTGTGTCGACCATGCATCCTGTAATCTAAGCAATAATAAATAGAATTTGGTTATAATTTCTGCTTTTACGCTTAGTCTTGCTCGGACCTTCTTCCAATAGGTAGGTCTTAGTTCCGTTCATTTCCTGCCCGTGCTTAGCTAAAGTGCTTTCTGGGGAGGGTCTACTTCTAACAGGTAGACCCTGGTCCCGTTTACCTTTGGCCTGTACGTAGCTAAGGTGCCCCCTGGGGGGGTCTGCTTCTAACGAGTAGACTCTAATCCCTTTTTCCTTTGGCTCACGCTCAGCTTAAGTGTTCTCTGGGGGGGTCTCATCATCAAATTACCCCTACCCCGCAGGTATGTCCTCTCAGGTTGTCGACAAGCGACGTGATCCCTGTGGCGTAATTCTTGCCGAGGTCCACTGGCAAATGTTTTATTGCGTAGTTCAATCCCCTTCGCGTATTTTCTCGGGCCATCGGCAATTATTTTATTGCACAAGATGGTTCCCATAGTGCGATCCTTACCGAGGTCTGCTGGCAAGCATTTGACTGTGCAGCTCGATCCTCTTCGTGCATTTTCCCGGGCCATCAGCAGGCATTCTATTGCACGATGTATTTCCCATAGTACGATCTTCATTTAGGTATGCCGGAAAGCATTTTACTGCGCAGCTCAATCCTCCTCGTATGTTTTCTCGGGTCGAAGGTAAGTGACGTTATCCCCGCAGTATGATTTTTGTGAGGTCTGCTGGCAAGTTTTTGGTTACGCAGTTCTTTCATCTTCGTACATTTTCTCAGGTCGTCGACAAGTGACGTTATCCCTGCAGTATAATTTTTATGAGGTCTGCTGGTAAGTTTTTGGTTGCACAGCTCTTTCCTCCTCATACCTTTTCTCGGGTCGTCGGCAAGTAACGTGATCCTCGCGGTACATTTTTTATGAGGTATGCTAGCAAGTTTTTGGTTACGCAGCTCTTTCCTCTTCGTACATTTTCTCGGGTTATCGGCAAGCGATGTGATCCCCGCAGTATGATTTTTATGAGGTCTGCTGGCAAGTTTTTGGTTGCATAACTCTTTCCTCCTCGTACATTTTCTCGGGTCGTCGGCAAGCGACATGATCCCTGCAGTACGATTTTCATGAGGTCTGCTAGCAAGTTTTAAGTTGCGTAGCTCTTTCCTCTTCGTACGTTTTCTCAGGTCGTCGGCAAGCGACATGATCTCCGCAGTACGATTTTTATGAGGTATGTTGGTAAGTTTTTGGTTGCTCAGCTCTTTCCACTTCGTACGTTTTCTCAGGTCGCTGGCAAACGACGTGATCCCCGCAGTACGATCTTTGTGAGATCTGCTAGCCTGTTTTTGGTTGCGCAACTCTTTCCTCTTCGCACACTTTCTCGGGTCGTCGGCAAGCGACGTGATCCCCACAGTACAATCTTTATGAGGTCTGCTAGTAAGTTTTTGGTTGCGGAGCTCTGTCCTCCTCGTACCTTTTCTCAAGTCATTGGCAAGCGACGTGATCCCCGCAGTATGATTTTTGTGAGGTCTGCTGGCAAGTTTTTGGTGTGCAGCTCTTTTTTCTTCGCACATTTTCTCAGGTCGTCGGCAAGTGACGTGATCCCTACAGTATGATTTTTATAAGATTTGTTGGCAAGTTTTTGGTTACGCAGCTCTTTCCTCTTCGTACATTTTCTCAGATCGTCGGTAAGCAACGTGATCCCCGCAGTACAATTTTTTGCGCGAATGGCTCGCGGGGTCTAGTACTGTGGGCAGACCCTTTTACATAGCAATCCAAAGCATAAATTCGTGGAGCGGGAACCCTCACCAGTTTTGGAATTAAGTTGTTTAATAATACAAGCATTCACATATGTTACAGCATTTAGATACATCTCACACGTAGTACTTCTTTAGGTGTTGGGTGTTCCATGTGTTTGGCAGGCTCTTCCCAGTCTTGAGTTCTTTCAGGATATATGCACCATTGTCAAGCGCCTTGATTACTTCATAAGGCCCGACCCAGTTAGAGTCTAGCTTCGAGGAATTCCATGTTCTGACCTTCAAGACTCAATCACCGGCGTTAAATCGACGAGCGCTAACCTTCTTTGTAGAGCAGGACCTGGCCTGCTGATGGTACGAGGCCAGGTATACCAGGGCCATGTCCCTTGTTTCTTCCAGGAGGTCTATGTTGTGGCTCAGCTGCTGCTCGTTCAGTGAAGGATCTTTCGCCACTTTGGAGCGAAGGGTCGGGAGGCCAATCTCCGTTGGATCACAGCTTCCTACCCGTAAACCATGGCGAATGGTGTCCTTCTTATTGACCTCTACTCCGTGGTTCGATGGGCCCACATGACGGCCGGTAGCTATTCTAACCACTCCCCTTTGGCCTCCTGCAAGTTTTTTTTTATATTGCTGAATATGGCCTTGTTCGTTGCTTCTGCTTGGCCATTCCCCTGAGGGTAATTTATGGATGAGAAGCTGAGTCTTATATCATACAACTCACACAGCTCCTTTAGTTTCGCGTTCTAGAATTGCGTGCCGTGATCGGTGTGTATCTCTCTCGAGATCCCGTATCGGCAGATTATGTTTTTCCAAATGAAGTTAATCGTGTCTGTCTTGTTGACGGTTATGTTGGCTTTGGCTTTTACCCATTTGGTGAAATAATCAGTGGCCAGCAGGACATACCTTTTTCCCCTTGGACTTTTGGGGAGTTCTCTGACGATGTTCAGACCCCATTTAACAAAAGGCCAAGGAGTTATGTTCGAATAGAGTTCCTCCACGGGTTGGCACTTTACAGGGGCGAACCTCTGGTACTTGTCATATTTCTTGACAAATTGGGCCACCTCGGTCATCATGTATGGCCAGAAGTACCCGGCAGTCAAGGCCTTGTGGGTAAGGCTGCACCCGCTAGAGTGGTTGCCATACGCTCCTTCATGGATTTCCTCCATCAGTTTCCGCGCCTTGATGG
Organism: Parasponia andersonii; assembly: GCA_002914805.1. Taxonomy (NCBI): domain Eukaryota; kingdom Viridiplantae; phylum Streptophyta; class Magnoliopsida; order Rosales; family Cannabaceae; genus Trema; species Trema andersonii. Next base: position 603,400 of record JXTB01000054.1, read on the forward strand.
GGGCTACGTACCTCAGTATTGGTCCCATCGTTGATCTCTTATACAGTCGGTCTACCACCATAGAATACCGAGAAGCCTTCAGTCTGATCGACCTCACTTTTTGGAGGTCTGCGGGCAGGTTCCCCGACACCAGATATTGGGTGATGGGTCCCATCCAGCCCTCGCCCTCAAAGTCGGCTGCAAATACGTGGCGTGCGGGGGCTTCCAAGGGGTCTTTTGCATTTTTGTCCTCTGGCAGAATCTCCGTATGTTCGGTTGCTCCCCCTATCAATGCACTTTTGGCTAATTCATTGGTCTTTTGGTTCATCTCCCTGGGTATTTTTCCGATATCAAACCTGCTGAAACGGGCTTTCGCCCCCATCACCTGGGAGAAGTACTTATGCAACCTTGGCTCTTTTACTTCGAAGTCTCCCCTGACCTGACCCACGATCAGCTGCGAGTCAGTTTTTACCACGATGTCCTCTACTCTGAAGTGCAAAGCCAATTCAAGGCCTTGCAGTAGCGCCTTATACTCCACCTCATTGTACGTCGCCTAGAAACCAAGCCTCAAAGCTTTCTCTATCCTAAGTCCAGCCGAGGTCTGCAAGACTATCCCAATACCTGACCCTGAGGTGTTCATGGATCTATCAGTGTATAGGGTCCAGGCTGAAGGGGTATGAGGCGGGGACGTTTGAAGTGGGTTGTGTGGCTCGCTGAAGGACTGGATTTCCACTAAAAAGTCTACCATGACTTGCCCTTTCTTCGCTATTCGAGGCCGATATTCGATGTCATATATCCCCAGCTCGATGGCCTACTTGGTTAGTCATCCCGACAAGTCTGGCTTGGCCAAGATTTGTCAGATGGGGAAATCCGTATACACCGTTATCGGGTACACCTCGAAGTATTGCCTGAGTCTCTTTTCAGAGTTGACCAAAGCTAGGACCAGTCTCTCTGCCACACTATATCGTGTTTCGGCATCCAGGAGTATGCGGCTGGTGTAAAATACAGGCTTCTACTTGCCGTCTTCCGCGACGAATAGCACGGCACTGATCTTTACTTCGGACACTGCCAAATATGCATACAGCGTTGCCCTTCTGCTGGGGAGGCTAGGATAGGCGGATGGCTTAAGTACAACTTGAGCTCTGTCAGTGCCCTGTCTTGATTCTCCCCCCAGACAACCGTGGGGCTTTTCTTTATACACTGGAAGAAGGACTTGTATCGGTCAGACATCTTGCCGACAAAATGGCTGAGGGCGGCTATCTTCCCGGTCAAGCTTGGGCCTCCTGAACAGTCGAAGGTCTTTTTTCGTCTGCGATAGAGGATAATTGGGTCGGGTTGGCCTTGATGCCCTTTCAGCTCACGATGTGTCCCAGGAACTAGCCAGAAGAGACCCCGAACGCACACTTCTTGGGGTTCAAACGCATCCGGTATCGCCTCAGGATTTGAAAACATTCATCCAGGTGTCCCAGATGGTCCGAGGCTTCCTTGTTCTTTACGACCATGTCATCGATGTAGACTTCCATCGTCTTCTCGAGCAGCCCAGTGAACATTCTGTTCATGAGCCTTTGGTAGGTCGCCCATGCGTTCTTCATGCAGAAAGGTATACGCCTATAACAGTACAGACCTCATTCCGTGATGAACGCCGTGTGGACCTGGTCTTCTTTGTATAGAGGAATCTGGTTGTATGCAGAGTAGGCATCTAAGAAGCTCATCCTGTCAAAGCCAGCTGCGGCATCGACCATTTGGTCGATCCTTGGCAGGGGGAAATTGTCCTTCGGACAAGCCTTGTTTAGGTTAGTAAAGTCTATAAAAGTACGGTCGTCGCCGTTTTTCTTCTTTACCACTATCGGGTTGGAGACCCAGCACGGATATACATATTCTATGATCAGGCCATTCTCCAGTAGCATCTTTACCTTCTTATTAATCGTCCTGTTTTTCTCTGGCGCGAACTTTCGGGGCCTCTGTCTGACCGGGGGGAAATTAGGGTCTGCATTCAATCGGTGGCAGGTGTGTACGAGGTCTATCTCGGGCATGTCGTCGTGGGACCATGTGAAGACATCTTCATTCTGCCTAAGATACCCCAACAGTTCGCTCTTTTCTTCCTCGGGCAGTAAGGCCCCGATTAAGACTGCCTTCCCCAACTCTGCCTCTTTCAAAGGGACTGCTACTAGCTCCTCAATCATGGATTCCAGCCTGTCGGACTCCTCCTCGATCCGCTTCATGTACGCTGGCAGGCGGTCCTTTGATTGCTATCTGTCCCCCATCGAGGCGCTTGCATTTGCTTTAGGCCCGTTTAGGACGATTGAAAAACATTTTCTTCGCGGAGGCCTAGTCCCCTTTAACGTCTATCGTGTAAGTGCTGTCCTTTGATAGACATCTCAAGACTTGGTGGAGGGTGGAGACGACCCCATGCATGGCATGGATCCACCCTCTCCCTATGATGATGTTGAAGGATGATTGGCAGTCAATGATGACAAAATCCACGTCCAGGCATCTTTCCGCGGTGCAGACCTTCAGAGTCATGATGCCTAATGTGCTGACTCTAGCGCCGTTGAAGGTGAATACCGGCTGACAGGTCGGCCTGAGCGTGTTTCGATCCAGGTCCATGCTCTCGAACGTGCTAAAGAACAGGACATCGATGCTACTTCCGCCGTTGATTAGGACCCTCCCGACCAACACGGAATCAATCTGCAGCTTAATCACCAAGGGGTCATTATGAGGCAGGCGCACCGTGGTTAGGTCTTGCTGGGTAAAGGCAATGGGGGCGGCTGAGGTGTAGCTCTCTTCCGTCATTATATGGTTCACGGAATGGCTCATCCTCCTCAGGCACTTCACCCTTTCCTCGGTCCTCTTTTGGCACTTCTCTTTATCCTCCTGATCTTCGATTGGTTCCGGTCTGCCTATGATCGTTGGAACTATCCTAAGAGATTGTTCTCCCGACCCTTGGGTCTACTTTCCCTTCTCGGGTCTGACAGCGTCTTCCTTCGACTGGTTTACGCCTGTCTTTACGTACTGCTTCAACTTTCCAGCTTGAATTGCCATCATAACCTGAGCATAAAGGCTGCGATAGTTAGCGGTATCATGCTCGTGATCTCTGTGAAATTGGCAGTACCTGCTCCTGTTTTTCATATGCTCAGGAACACCGGACTTGGGCAGGTCTTTGATAATGCTCCTATCCTTGTTCTGGAGGTAGATCACGTCGATCGGCGTGTTGAGCTCATATTTTGGCAGAGGATCCTTAAACGCCTTCCTCCTCTTACTGCTCTCTTGACCGCCTCGGGCTGGGGCTTCCTACTTCAGAGATGGCCCCTAGGCCGACGCAGGCCTCTTCATTCCTTGCAGGACCGAGGTTTGCGCCGGCACCGTTTTTATCGCGGCGGAGGCCTTATGCACTTTCTGGTGGCTTTCTAGTACCCTAAATACCCCATCCGACTTTGCATGGACATCTGCCATGTCGTACGGCAAATTCAATAATAGATGGTCCGACAATATCGACCCTGGCTGTAAGCTCCCGACGAACAAGCTCGCGGCTTGCACCGAGTTGGTGTTGTGCACTGAGGACATTATCTCCAAGAAACGTGACAAGTATTCCCTTGGAGACCTGCTCGTAGATTGCTCCAACCGGTCGAGGTCTCGCATGATTTTCTACTGCATCCGGGTGCCCATGTACTGCTTTAAGAACAGTTTGCAAAAGTCTTCAAACCTGTTTATGGACTTCTCTGGGAATTATCTGAACCACAGTAGTCCCAGCCCTGCCAGGGTGATTGAGAAGACTTTGTAAGTCATAGCCTCGTCCCTGGTCTTCAAGGCAATCTTCTGTTGGAAGTGATATATGTGACCAAGGGGGTCAGTCTTTCCCTCGAACGGTCTGAAGGTTAGGGTTGTGAAGTCTTTCGGCTTGGGCTCTAACTAGATCCAATCAGTGAAGGCTGTCCGATTGATTCTTCGCACGGTCTCTCTGCCGGATCATCGAGGATCTGGCTATGATGGGCTCCAAGCCTATTACTTAGCTCTGCCATCATCTTTTGTTTCCAGTTAGGAAGTACGCCTGCTGGGCCTTCCTGGTGCCTTCTGTCCAATGCTGCTCCAGCCTAGAAAGGCCTTGTCTAGCTCTGTCGCTCCCCCTACATCCGCGATCTGGATGGGGTGGGGACTTCTATCGGCGGTTAGCCCCTGGATTCTTATTGAACCTTTTCGTCAATGTCCTCCCTTCGCCCGCTCCTGGCTTCATTTGCCAGCAGCTCTTCGAGATGGGCGTTATCCTTGCGTACCTCCACGACTTCGTCTTTTAAATCTAAGATGGCGTCGTGGGCCATCTCTGTCTTCCAGTTTGTTTCTGCCAGGGCGGCAAGCATTTGGTCTAGCTTTTGCTCCAGACCTAGTCATGCTTCCCAAGAGCTCCCTTCGGCATCAGGACGTGTGCTCTTGGTTGTCATTCTTGAGGGTGTCATTCGACGTTGTATGGACTTTTGTTCGGGGAGAGCACGATCGTGAAGCTTCCTGTTTTTTTTCTCGTGCTCAACTATTTCCCACAGACGGCGTCAAACTGTTGGATCGATTCTCACCAGCGGTCCACGTGTCTCTGAACTGCTGACGAGGTATTCACCAATTGTCCCCGTGTCCTTGCTATCCCGGAATATCTTTAGCTTCAGGCTGAGACGGTGAGGCGGGGGTGGCTACCTGCAAAGACTCTACGATGCTTAAGTTAGAGATTTATCCCTGAGATGGAACAGCAAATATTTCGTTTTTCTCTATAAAAATGTTTTTTGTATATTGTATTGCCTGTTCTCTCTATATCCCCCTTTTTAGGAGGAAATAAAGCTTATATGTATATGATCCTAGGATTGGGAGTTTTTTGGTTCTCAATCTTAGGATCGAGTACATTTTTCCATCATGACTTACTCCAGAAATCACGGGTCATGGTTACCATGACCTTCCTTGCATCACCCCGGCCTGTTTTCCGCCGTCCCCTATGACTCCAGCCTGTTAAGGGTGAGATTTTGACAAGCCGTTGTTCTGTCATGATAACTTACCCAATGCACGCACCTACCCAGGATCGCATTAAATGCTCTATCTGGGTCTGGAGCTGTGAGTTGTTTTCCACTGTACTCTGGTGGAAGACCCGCTCCCGACCCTCAGCTGTTGAGGTAAGAATCGGACTGGGTCGAGTCCATTTAGGGTTTGGGATGGATTCGGCCATAGCCTTGGACAGCCAATGGGTCTATACAATACCACGTGCGACTCGCGTGGCCTGTAATTGGTCACTTTGGACACGTGTCGGACGGTATGCCTCGTTTATGGCATGTTCTACCACTTAATCGTCCACGTGATGTATGATTTAAGAACGGGTCCTACGATATATATATATATATATATATATATATATGGCACCAATCCAGTAGGTATTTTTTTTTTTTACCTATGCATAAGTATCAATTTGGCCAATGAAAATTTAGCATGCACATTTTTTTATTGTAAAAAGTAAGAGAAAGAAAGAGCATTAATGATGCACGTCTTTTCATGCACTTCATTATAGCCATGGTGATCCAAAGGCTAAAAAAAAAATACCTACCCATAGGTAAAAAAAAAAAATACCTATTGGATTAGCAACTATATATATATATATATATATATATATATATATATGACACCAATCCAGAAGCTATTTTTTTTTACCTATGCATAAGTATCAATTTGGCCAATGAAAATTTAGCATGCACATTTTTTTATTGTAAAAAGTAAGAGAAAGAAAGAGCATTAATGATGCACGTCTTTTCATGCACTTCATTATAGCCATTGGATCACCATTAGATGGTGATCCAACGGCTAAAAAAAAATTACCTACTCATAGGTAAAGAAAAAAAATACCTATTGGATCAACCATATATATATATATTAAATATATATATGATGGAAGAACTAAGCAGTACATTGGTTTTTTTTTTTTTTCCACGTAAAGATTTCGACATAAAGCAAAGGAATCCCCGAATAAAGTAATTTTAACCCATAGAATCAATTGACGAGGTACGATGATTCCTTGCAAATTTGTTTGAGCAATGCGTGGGAGAGATAGTTCCGCTTTTTAATGATCTGATAAACTTTGACAAATTAATAAATAACATATATACTCGATACTTTTTTTTTCCTGAGATCTGAGCTACAGTCGCGATCTCTTTTAGATTTGAAAATTTGAAAGTTTTTTTTTTCATTTTTTTCCCAGATCTGAGCCAAAGCCATGATTTATTTTAGGTTTGAAAGTTGTTTTTTCATCACCATGGTTCTAATTCTCTTTCACTAAAAAAAAAATGGTTAATGACAAAAAAATTACATAATTTTTTATTTTTCTGCAAAAAAAAATTGACTTTTTAATTCTGCAAAATAATACATTTACATTTTATATTTATGCAAATTTGTAGCTTGTAATTGCCAAGTTGCTATTTTAATGGTAAAAATATAATTCTATCCCTCATTAACTTAATAAAACAGTATTAAACACAAATATAAATTAAAAGTAATATTTTATATTTATTTTATTTAACTTTTAATTTTAAAAAACGGGAAAAATAAAATAAAATAACAAAAAGTAAAATATCAAACAGTGCCAAATCCCATTTGAAATCAAGTGGGAAAGTGGTTTCTTAACACATCTATCAGTGATATAAATATATATATATATAATATGTATATGCACAAATCTAATCCTAATTCAAAAACAAGATTAAAAATAAACCTACAGATCTATCATACGACGGGTTCGGGGATGGCGCATAAGCGGAAGAACCATATTCTTTTTATCCATATCATTTACAACACAAAACAAATAAAACCCAGAAACCAAAACAACAAAATTATTCATTTATCTGATCTATATTTCAAAATTAAACAAAAAAAAAAACGTTAACTCCAACAAAATTTTCCTTTTTTAATTTCTTTTTTTTTTTTTTTTTACGATACTAGGAATCAAACTTAGAAATAAAATAAGTAATTACTAAAACAGAGATAGGAGTTATGTTAAAAATATAAATTGGAATTATACAAAGAGAGAATTTGGTATAGAAAAATTGACGGTATAATTGGATGAGAGTGGGAAAAGTTGATTAATATTGAGAAATTGAACAATGGCTCTGATAATTATCAAATAACAATGACTCATAAAATATTAAAAAAAACTAAAACAAATAAAGAGAAAATAAAGAACAGAGAATATAATAGATATACGGCCCTTTCTCTCCCACTCTTGCCGATATCATTGGCTTCTCCAACTATGGTTTCGTCATCGTCGACATGGAGCACGATCCCAAAGACATATATGGCATTATGAATTACCCTCAATTATATATTCACATGGAAATTTGGCACTCATAATAATAAATAGAAATAGAGAGAAAAGCTCCACTTTTGAAGATTTTTTTTTAACTCACAGATTCAAATCGAGTCTATTCATCTCCCTCACCAAATTGTTCGGTACTTTACATTTATATTACTGTTTAACATTTTTTTTAATTAAGTTACGGAGATATAGTATTATTTTTAACATTAAAATAGCAAATTGATAGTCACGTGGTACAAATTTGCCTAAATATAAAATATAAAAGTATTATCTTACAAAATTGAAAAGTTATAGGTTTTTTTCTTTTTAGAAAATCAAAAGTCAGGAGATTTTTTTGTCGTCGGCTAAATGCCTAAATCATAAATTATCTTCTTCGATTGTTCATTACAAACAAAACTAAAAGAAACATAAGGGATGCAAATCTTGGAGACTTTTTTTGGGTTAGATTTTTTTTCTCTTTAAAAAAGAAGTTTTTCCAGACAAATGATATGAAGTGGAGCAAGTTCTATGATCATAAATACGCTCCTCGTTTCATATCCAATAAAAATCAAAGAAAATCACTCCTACCCCTCCTTCACTGGAATTCCCGTCTTTTTAACAAGGGACACATTTATTTTCGTTTCTTTATTCCTTTTAAGTGGGCTGTACAAGGTGTCGTTTATGAAAGAAATCGTCGTTTTCTGAAACAAGCCAAGGGCCCTGGCTAGGGTTTTGCTTTTGTCGGGGAAACCCTCGTTTTCACTCTCGTCTAAGATATAAAAACCCAGTACGAGAGAGACAGAGGGTCGTGACTAGTGAGCCGTGAAGTAGTGTGGCTTCGAGGTCCATTCATTCTCACCCCGCAAAATGGTTACATTCAAGGTACGTACTCTTTCTTGTCAACACATTTCCCTTTTTATTATTTCCATAACCATCATTTTCTGCTCAATTTTTCGTTTACCGTTTGGTTGCCGAGAAAATTTGAGAAAGACCCTGAATGTAATGCAAGATTTTGTATTAGTCCTTATGCGGATTTTTCCGTAAATGGGCTTTATATATGCATTTCTTTCTCATGAAAAAAAAAAAAGGAAAGAAGAATAACTCGAAGAATTGGAACACTAGGAATATGTTTTTTTGGCACTCTATGTTGAGCCATTGAAATGTAATCTTAAGTTCTATAGTTTTGTCGCTAGATTTTTCCTCTTTTTTTTTTTTTTTTTGGTTTAAACATGGTTGAGAGGGCTTTGATCCATTTTAAGTTGTGTCATTGAATTTGATTTGGGTTTGATTGATTACAGTTTCACCAGTACCAGGTGGTGGGGAGAGCCCTACCAACTGAAACAGATGAGCACCCAAAGATTTACAGGATGAAGCTTTGGGCAACCAATGAGGTTCGTGCCAAATCAAAGTTCTGGTGAGCATTCTTTTTCCAACTTACGGCTCATTGTTATGTTTATACCTTTCATGACAAGTTTGGATGCTATTAAACGGTAGGAAAGCTTAATTTAATCTCAATGGTGAGCTTAAAAAGCGGGGAGATTCTGACCCGGTTGTGGGACATGAGTAAAAGATAGAATTTGCTTTTAATTGGAACTTTTTTCACTTTGTCATAGTTTGGAACCAATTCTGAATAAAGAAACAGATATACACTTTTGTGTTAACCCATATATAAGCTGAGCTAAGCATTCCATTTTCTTTATTAATAGTTAAGAAATTGTAGTTTATTACCAGTGATCATGTTAAACTACATTTTCGTTAACGCATCGATCTATTTGTGTGGTTGTAATGAGCTAGGTATTTCTTGAGGAAGCTGAAGAAGGTTAAGAAGAGTAATGGTCAAGTGTTAGCAATCAATGAGGTATCCATCTTATTTTCTCATTCGATAGTTCTATTGCTCAATAATTGATTATACCTGTGAGTGGTATACAAACCAGTCATGTGTGTGTGTGTATGTGGGCTATAGAGATAGCTGCACAGACACACACAAAGGAGACAGTTCTTAGCAGTTTGAACTCTTTGTTTTGCAATTCTGTGTTTTTTTTTTTTTTTTTCCTGAAACTAGTAATATTTTGGGCTTACTGCAGATTTTTGAGAAGAATCCCACCACGATTAAGAACTATGGCATCTGGCTGAGATATCAAAGCCGAACAGGGTACCACAACATGTATAAGGAGTATCGAGACACCACCCTTAATGGTGCTGTGGAGCAAATGTACATCGAGATGGCTTCTCGTCACCGTGTAAGGTTTCCATGCATTCAAATCATCAAAACAGCTACCATACCAGCCAAGCTATGCAAGAGGGAGAGCACGAAGCAGTTCCATAACTCCAAGATCAAGTTTCCTTTGGTATTCAAGAAAGTCCGGCCACCCACCAGGAAGCTCAAGACCACATACAAGGCATCAAGGCCCAACTTGTTCATGTAATCCATTTAATGTTGGGAAATTCAGATTGTTGCCCCTATTCAGTTCAATTTTGAAGAGTTGTAGATGTAAGACATGGGTTTATTATTTTCCGAACTATGTTTTTACTGCTTCCTTAGTATTACACAGACCGTTTCTTTTCTACTGCTTCGTCTGAAAATTTTGCTGATTTTACCATTGGCAAAAGAAGATACTTGAGCTTTTGATACGACTCTGGTACTTATATTTCTAAACTTTACAGGTTCATGTTTGTAGCATTGTCGTAAAGACATCAACTGAGCCATTTAAGTTTAGCTATCATTTTCTTTGACAAAAATATCTCAGAAGAGGTTACATGCTAGGAGCATCTCCAATGCAAATGGTAATGCCAATGCCAAATTTAGTAGGACACCTACTTTTTTGATTTTGCTCCAATGGAGTGTGCGCTAAATTTCTATACTTTAATGTGTATAATTCATATTTTACTTAATTGAATTACAAATATGTAGCATCCGATCACCACTATATTTATATAAAGTAAAAAATTTAGATCACATCTTAATATTTAACTGCTTCCAATTTATGAGGAAAATAGAGAAAAAATATAAATAAAAAAATATTTAATTGCGTCCAACTTAACCATCCAACTACCATTATAATACAAAAAAAAATGTATATCACATAATTAATATTTAACTATCAACCGCTCTTTTATGTTTTTCTTGCAAACAAAAATATATTGATTCGTGGTGGTAAGTGATTTTCCACATTTTATTTATGTTTCTTCTATATTTTTTCTATAGATAGAAATAAAGAGAAAAAGAAATGAGAAATGAGAGAAAGAGAGATGAAGAGAGAATTAGAACCGTACAATTTATAAGCAAAATAAGATAAAAATATAAATAAAGAAAGAGAGATAAATGGAGAATTAGAACCCTACAATTTATAGGCAAAATAAGATGAAAATATAAATAAAGAATTTTAACCACCTCTAGTTAACCAATCAACTACTACTATATTTTAAATAAAGTAGAAAAAATAAATAAATTTATTATCACATCATTAATATACCACCTCCAATTTATAGGCAAAATGGGAAAATATAAACAAAAAAATTGGGACTTTACTAACATAATATCACACTTTTAATATGATTAGTGGCATTTATATAATTATAGTAATAGCATTTATGTAATTTATGAATTTGGACAACAATTTTTTAATATTCCGTGTGTGTCAAATTTGGCGTATCCTTAAAAAAAGGGTTTTGGACACTTTTACCTATTTTTTTCAAAAAATATTACCAAATTTACAACCTTTAAAAAATAATAAAAATTTTGTACGATTATTTTCTAAATATTTTGAGAGCTAAAAAAATGTGGTAGCATTTTAGTAAATAAGTTATCTTTTTTTTTTTAATACAAGAAACCACAAAAATTTTTTGGAAACTAATTTGGTTTCCTATTAGCGGAATGTCTTATATGTAAGTAAATCACAATAAAACACTAAGGTATCCTAGAAAGCAGTTTGTTTTTCTTTGGCGGAATATCCTGTACGTAAGTAAATCACAAGAAACTATGAATATTTTCTGAAAACTATTGTGATTTTTTTTTTTTTTTTGTAGAATGTCATATAACTAAGTAAATCACATGAAATCACGAAAGTTTCTTGAAAATCATTGTGATTTCTTTTAGCAAATTGTCCTGCAATTATGTAAATCATAAGAAACCAATAAAGTTTGGAAACTATTATGATTTCTATTTTGCAGAATACCCTGTAACTAAGTAAATCACAAGAATGTCCTTTAGCTAACTAAATCATAAGAAATCACAAAGGGTTCCTAGAAACCGATTTGGTTTTTTATTAGTAGAATGCCATGTACCTAATTAAATTATAGGAAACCACAAAAATTTCCTTAAAATTAGTTTAATTTCATGAATATTTGCCCCTAACAAATCAAAAAACCAATTACTATTAACCAATTTGGTTTTTTATCAAAAATTTGATGACAAGGCCATAAGCCCTCAACAGACACAATTCACATACGAGAAATGAAACTATAAATCCTAACATTATATACTTCATTCATTTGTAATTTTTTTCCCTAGTTACAAAATATACAATTGAACTTCTTAAAGTTTTAGTACTAGCTAAACCTAAGACTCTCGTAAATTGATGGAGCATGCTTAAAAAATTTAGCTAATAAAACCCATATGTCAATGCAAATTCTCTAGTAATAAGTGGATGCAGGAAAAAAAAATCATACAATGAACTCTAAATGAATTTTCATAGTATTTTGGCATTTTCTCTAGAACAAAAGCTACACAAATTTCATAAATGTATGAGGATATAAAAGAAATGGTAGATCTCAGATATATCTTATAGACAAAATTCAAACGCATAGATAAGATCATAAACACATATGATATAAAGCTAAATCAAAATAATTTCCTATTTCATACGATGACACTCAATGAAAAAATTATGTATTCTTCATAATTCAGACTAATTTTTCCTCCAATTAAAATAAAAAAAAAACACCAATAAAGTATAGAGACAAAATCAGAGGAAAATATACGGTATAATATTCTCACTATAGCATCTAAAAAGAATCAATTAAATCCTCCTAAACTTAAAGCATAACTAAAAAATTATCTAAGTAATTAACAAAATCCCAAATTCTCATCCTTCTATTTAATATTTTATCTCAAATCAAATTAGACCCAGAAAAAATTCATAGTTCACCAACAGACTGGACATACTCGACAAAAAATTACATGGAGTTGAGTTTGTCGATCTGGAAGTCGTCTTCTCCACTCTTTGATTTTCATATTGGCAATTGGGTTCAAATTAAATGGGTTGGGGAAATAAGCGACAATGGTAATTGAGGTTTGAGAGAGAGCGAGCAAGAACTAAATGAAAAGGGAAGGAAGGAAAATAGCTTGTAGGTCGTACTCTTTTAAGAAATATCGTATGAAAATATGTAAAATACGAGAGAATCATATTTCTGATATTATTATTTTAAAATTCGTATGTCTTTTTCCCTAGAAAAAAGAATTTGGCACACCATAAGAGCATGGTCTTTTGAAGAAATGCCAAAATTTAGCATTAGTACTCCTGTTGGGATGCTCTTGCACTCCAACGATTACTAGGGAGGAACAAAGGGTAACATATATATTGCAAGGATTATACGGTAATCAAATTATTGAATACACGCAATATTTTCCATTTTTTTTATTGGAAATTTCAGAGGCACATCAAATTAACATCATGGTCTGCAATTGATCTGTAAGGGCACGAAATCTATAATCCTTTTCCTACCAATAATCTTATTACTCTACCAATACTGTAATCACCTCTATTTTTAACAGCTACATTAAGAATTCGCTTTTTCTCCCTTTTGGCTAGAATAAACTAATTATTTTTTAATCAGAATTACCAAATTATTATGCTGTGTGAAACAGTATTTCCTAAGATTTTTGCTAGAGTAGTCTTGTATATATAAAATATTATTGATATCTATAAATAAAAATATTGATGTATGGATATTACTCCAGATCATAACGAATCAAATTTAAACATATTTTAGTGACAATTAATAGTTTCGTGTCTCGAGATATTTTGAAGTTAATATGTAGGTTAATTTGTTTGTATTTGACTCTTTTTTCACTACTCAGCTTCCAACGTGCCACTCAGTCAAATTAGCGGCTTTTAGCATTCATGCACGTTTATTTTAGCTCATCTCCTCAAATGAATCAAAAATTTTTTTTTGTAACGTGCTATTATATCCTGAAAAAGAAGTTTTATAGTCATAATAAAGACCCACCCTGAACCCGCCAAAGACCAATAACTAGGTAAGCCAAAACATGACACGTGTCCAAATATGTCATAATAAAGTAAATAGGGGTTATCCCACATCAATTAGAGACGGAAAAGACAACGGCTTATATTGAATAACATTCAGTACCTTAGTCGGGATCTGACTTAAACAAGGTCTGTTTTATAGGCTCATACCTCTGTGTCCTTGAATTCGAAGGAGACAGGAAACTAAACCTCATGAATGATTCATGACTGTGTGATTAGAACGGGTAGATGTTCTTTGACCATCGTGGTTCTCTCTTTTAGAAAATTTTCAATATATTTTTGTTATTTCTAATACTTGTGATATCTAAAGTTCATTATACTTTATTATTTCTAACACTTGGTAATATCTAAAGTTCATTATACATGTATAAATTATACATCTTTAGAAATATGTAGCACATGATCAAATTTCTTTACTAGTATAGATTTGATAATTTAAATCTTTTTTACTATATATAATATCATAATCGCATTTTTGACATATAAAGCTTGAAGCAAGCTTAATTTTTTGTATAGGCAATTATTTTGTATATATAGTAATTCATTACATATGTATAGACTAGATATTTTTAAAAATGTGTAAAACATGATGAGATTTCTTTACTAGTGTAGATTTGACAATTTGAACATTTTTTTTTCTATATATAAACATTATAACAGCATTTTAAGAAGAGTAGTTTGACCTCTTTTCCTCTACTTTACACACTCGTTACAATCTTGCCTCTTTGTTATTTCTAACACTTGGTGATATCTAAAGTTCATTATACATGTATAGACTAGACACCTTTAAAAATATGTAACACATGATCAAATTTTCTTACTAGTATAGATTTGATAATTTGAACCTTTTTTCCTATATATAAATATCATAATCGTATTTTTGACATATAAAGCTTGAAGCAAGCTTAATTTTTTATATAGACAATTGTTTTATATATATAATAGTTTATTACATATGTATAGATTAGACACTTTTAAAAATGTGTAACACATAATGAGATTTCTTTACTAGTGTAGATTTGACAATTTGAATATTTTTTTCTATATATAAACACAATAACTACATTTTAAGAAAAGTAGTCTGACCTCTTTTCCTCTATTTTACGCACTCATTACAATCTTACCTATTGAATTCTTGAAAGGATAGTATCCTTTAAATTAAATATAAGTTCAAAGTAAATGTTTCATAAATTTTTGTTATTTGTGACAGAAAGTTCATTATATCAAAACTTTTTACTTCATTTTTTGTGTTGTCGTTGCCGTTTATCTAATTTTCTTTTCTTTTTAGCCTAAAGTACTTGTTCAAGATAAATGTTTCATATATTTTTGTTATTTCTGACACCTAGTGATATCTAAAGTTCATTACACATGTAACACATGATGAGATTTTCTTACTTGAACAGGGTTTGTTTTATAGTCTCATACCTTTGTGTCCTTGAATTCGAAGGAGACAGGAAACTAAACCTCATGGATGATTCATGACCATGTGATCAGAACGTGATTAATGAGCCGATGTTCTTTAACCATCGTGACTGATGTCTTTTAGTAAATGTTTAATATATTTTTATTATTTCTAACACTTGTGATATCTAAAGTTCACTATACTTTATTATTTCTAATACTTGGTGATATCTAAAGTTCATTATACATGTATAGATTAGACATCTTTAAAAATATGTAACACATGATCAAATTTCTTTACTAGTATAGATTTGATAATTTAAACACTTTTTTCTTATATATAAATATCATAATTGCATTTAGGACACATAAAGCTTGAAGCAAGCTTAATTTTTTGTATAAGCAATTGTTTTATATATATAGTAGTTCATTATATATATATATAGACTATACACTTTTAAGAATATGTAACACTTGATGAGATTTCTTTACTAGTGTAGATTTGATAATTTCAACCTTTTGTCCTATAAATAAATATCATAACTGCATTTTAAGAAGAGTAATTTGACCTCTTTTCCTTTACTTTATGCACTCGTTATTATCTTCCCTATTAAATTCCTTAGAGGGCAATGTCCTTCAAATTACATATACGTTCAAGGCTTGCAGCAAGCTTAATTTTTTTGTATAGACAAGTGTTTTATATATATAGAAGTTCATTACATATGTATAGATTAGACACCTTTAAAAATATATAACACATGATGAGATTTCCTTATTAGTGTAGATTTGACAATTTAAACCTTTTTTCCTATATATAAATATCATAAATGCATTTTAAGAAGAGTAATGTGACCTTTTTTCCTCTACTTTACGTACTCGTTATAAGCTTACCTATTGATTTCCTGAAGAGTATTGTCCTTTAAATTAAATATATGTTCAAAGTAAATGTTTCATATTTTTTTGTTATTTGTGACACCAGGTGATATCTAAAGTTCATTACATATGCATAGACTATATATCTTTAAAAATGTGTAACACATGGTGAGATTTCCTTACTAGTGTAGATTTGATAATTTGAATA
>JXTB01000054.1:619473-634709 GCA_002914805.1 Parasponia andersonii
AAGAAGAATAGTTTGACTTATTTTTCTCTACTTTACGTACTCGTTACAATTTTACCTATTAAATTCCTGAAAGAACAGTGTTCTTTAAATTAAATATATGTTCAAAGCTTGCAGCAAACTTAATTTTTTTATATAGACAAGTGTTTTATATGTATAGTACTTCATTACGTATATATAGACTAGACACCTTTATAATGTGTAAGACATGATGAGATTTCCTAGATTTGATAATTTGAACATTTTTTCCTATATATAAATATCATAACTGCATTTTAAGAAGAGTAATCTGACCTCTTTTCCTTTACTTTACGTATTCATTACATTCTTACCTATTAAATTCCTGAAAGAGCAATGTCTGTTAAATGACATATATGTTTAAAACTTGCAACAAGCTTAATTTTTTGTATAGGTAAGTGTTTTGTATATATAGTAGTTTATTTCACATGTATAGACTAGACACCTTTAAAAATGTGTAACTAATGATGAGATTTCTTTATCAGTGTAAATTTGATAATTTGAATTTTTTTTAATTATATATAAATATCATAACTATATTTTAAGAAGAGTATTCTGACCTCTTTTCCTCTACTTTACGTACTTGTTACAATCTTACCTATTGAATTCCTGAAAGGATAGTGTCCTTTAAATTACATATATATTCAATGCTTGTAACAAGCTTAATTTTTTGTATAGACAAGTGTTATATATATATATATATATATATATATACTAGTTTTAGGGACGTGCCTTTGTATCTTTTAATATTAAACATATTATATAGTGTCATGTGCGATTTATTTAGTGGAATGCAATATTGTTATGTATTATTGATAATTTAAATAAAGAATAATATTCCTAATATTTATCATGTACATAAATGTACTAAGATAAACAAAAAAAATAAAAATGATAAATACACCGTCTAAAATAAAAGCCAATAATGAAAAAGGGATATTTATCAAAAAAAAATTATAATAATGAAAAAGGGATCAGCAG
The DNA here is from genome assembly GCA_002914805.1 of Parasponia andersonii. Classification (NCBI taxonomy): domain Eukaryota; kingdom Viridiplantae; phylum Streptophyta; class Magnoliopsida; order Rosales; family Cannabaceae; genus Trema; species Trema andersonii. The sequence goes on from JXTB01000054.1 coordinate 620,470, forward strand.
CAAAAAGGTTTCTTGAAAAAAAAAAAAAACTAAAGATACGATTATTGCACAAATTTAAAGTTATTTCCACAAAACAACAATTTCATTGATTTATTGAAAAATCTAGTCTTTATTATTAATAAATGTATTGTTAATGAAATTAAATATACGATACACAACATAAAAAGGAGATAAAATAGTTGATTAGAGGAAGAATAGATAAATACATAAGCTCAAAACACTGGTAGAAGATCTTTCTTCCCCACAAAAATTAGATGAATAGACATTATTGTAATTTTCAGAAATACTAAGTATAAAAAAACTTATTTATTGCGTCAATCCGTAATTTTAGGAAATAATATTTTTTTGAAATTGAAAAAATAATATTTTATTACATACTAAATGTTATATTTCTAGTATATATTACTTTGATACTTTAGTGGAAAAAAAAGAATTCAACCAACCAAAAAAACGATAAAAAGAACGTATAAATATAAAAAGAAGTAGCAAAGTACAATGGAAAAAAATGACCATAGGGACAGAACAAAAAAGCAAAATTTAAGTTTTAGACTTATTTTATTTAATTTTATTAGGTTTAGGTATTTTAATTTAATTGGTTAGTTTAAATTAATATAATTGGAATTAGAATTTTATTAGATTTAGATTTATTTAATTTTGTTTGATTTAGATTAAAAAAGAAAAAAATGAAAAAAGAGAGCAAATCTTGGTCAAGGTAGAAGTTCAAACACAAGACTGAAGAAAGGAACCATACGCGATTTTATCTGTTGGATCCAGATCTAGAACCAAATCCATCTGGTAAATACATGTACGTCACACGAGAAAGGTGGCATGAGGGTCAGAGGAGTAGCCGATAGGTGGGGCCCGCAAGTTGTCAGCTGGCGCATAGTTAAGTTGAGTTAGGTCTTGATTAGATCATAGTTGAGTCATGTTTAGCCGTTTAGAAATTTGTTTAGATTTTTTTTTTTTGGCTCAAGGATTAGTAAAAATTTAAGTTTGAGATGTGATAACTTTATTTTTATAGAGTTATTTGTGCTTTTTATTCATTAAAAATGTGTATCTTAGAGTAATTTTAATTTAAATTTTAAGTAATTTAAGTTATTTTATCTTATTTTGGTTTAGACTTATTTTATTTAATTTTATTAGGTTTAGGTATTTGAATTTAATTGGTCAGTTTAAAAGAGTAAATGAGAAAGTGTCACATCATATTGACTAATCAGAATGTATTTTTGGAATCCTCGTATAACATATGAGAGAGAAAAAATATACCATTCTAGAGAGAGAAAGTGAAAGAGATAGAAACAGTGGAGTGAAGTTTCTTCAACCGCGAATTTCTCTGTTTAGTTTTATTTATCTGTTTTAGTTTTATTTATTTAGTTATGAAATAGATTTTTGTTTCTAGGATGTCAATGGATCCTGATTATGAATCTTAATATTTTTTAATTTATTTTTAATTCCAATTTTCTGTACATTATCAATTGTTTATTCTATTTGTGCTTAATGCGTTTGATTGACTTGATCACTCAATTAATTGATTAGAGATTTTTAGACCGAATTGGAAGAGGAAGTTTAGAATATGTCCACAAATAGAATAACATAAATTGTATGGGATAAGAATATACTCATAGGTTTATGCAATTTTAATAGAAATCATAAAGTTTAATGAATGTTTTGCTTAATTCAATTTGCATAGGAATATAGTAAATTATTAAGTAAAGATATTATTTCTAAGTCTTGAAAGAGATTAGTAATATATGCTAGGATATTCTAATTCGCACTTGGGTAAAGTAATTAGATTATAAAGAAATAATAGAAAATTAAGAGGATTAGAAAGGTGAAGTTGAGGTTCAAGGATGTTTTGCATTGGTATTTTCTCTATTTTTGGTAATTTATTTAGTATTTTATTTTAATTTTTAATTTTTTAATTTTAATTTGTTAGATAAAATTAGGATTAATCTAATTTCAGTACTTAGTAAGAAAGTTTAATTAATCAATCTTCATGAGATAATATCTTTACTGATCATTATATTACTTGTTACGATATTTTGCACTTGCAATTATTTTCACAACAAGTATAAATAGGATGAAGAGGAATAAAACTAATTTTGATCAGTAGGTACATTAGAAACTCTCGTTCAAGAAAATAAAAATATTTTACGTTAATTGTTTGTCTGTACAAATAATATTTTCTATAGATGTAGTAACATTAAATATATTGTAATCCTAATTTTTATTAATTTGTTAGTAATTCAATACTGTCATTTTATTTTTTTCGTCACTTTTAATACTGTTATTTTTAAAATTATGATTATTGTTAATCTTTTTACTTATAATATTATATAAGGAATAGGGTACCGGTTTTGCCTTTAGTTGTGATGACTTTTTTTTTTAGAATTTTTTCTATCTTGGTGATGACTTTTTTTTTGATATATATATGAATGACTCTCAAGGAAAATCATTAATAGAATTAAAAAGCTTTAAATTAAAATATAAGTATACAGATTGCAATTTCAAACTCCTCAAAAAAAGGAGACAAAAATGGATCACGAACATAACTAAGAACAAATATGTTTCACTTAAAAAAAATAGAACAAATATGTTAGTTATCATCATTCTTTAAGAGAAACAGAAAACAATGACTATTAGCAACATATTGCCTTCAATACTTACTTCTACCTGTATTCTTGGTGGAGTAAATTATATAAGACCAATACTAATTAAGATCCATGTATGTAGAAAAGAAAAGAAAACAAAATCGACTACTAAACAGATTTAGATTCTAGAATAAATATCAGATTTAAGATCTAGATCGGACTAAAATCTATACAAAAGGTGATACTACTACTAAATTTAGATATGAAATTATTAAAATTGAAAAAAAAAAGGAAGCAGAGAGGAGGAGGAAGAAGAAAAGGAGAGAAGGAAGAAAAAAGGAAAGAGAAGAGGCTAGAGAAGAAAAAAGAAAGAACCATTTTCGACGTTGTTGATTTTTTTTTTTGGTTAGAAAGAGACACGAGTATCTAGATGATGACTTAATAATATAGAAAGACTGCAAAGAAAAAAAAACAGTTTGGACAAGTAATAATTAATGAATTAAATATAATAAAGAAAAATGAAAGACATAATGGTGGTTGATAATAAGGCAAAAACAAAAAAAAATGAAAATGGATGGAGAGTAACTTTTTTACCTATAATTATTCTATTCTATTTTTTTTTGAGGGAGCTCCATTTCCATTGAGGTAGGAATAAATTTTTGGTATGAAAAATAATTTGGAATTATTTTTTTAAGGAAAATATTAGTATTTATTAACTATTTATATTGTTAATTTTAATATTATAAAAAAAATTAATACTTTTTAATACGTTCAGATATATACAATTAAGACTATAAAAAAACTCTTTTAACACTTGCATACATTCATGTAGATAATTCCATGAGACAAAAAAAAATACATTTTCTTCAAAAAAAGTAATAATAAATTTTCTTAAAAAAAGGTAATTCACTTGAAATAAAAAAATATTAAGCTAAATAAATAATACGTTTTCTTGAAAAAAAAACCTAATTCAGTTTTGCTTAGGCTCAAATTTTACTAAGTTTATAATGTTTTAAATTTTGAATGCCAAAAAAAATTCAAAATTGAAGAATTTGCCATAACAAAATGCAATTGGACGTATATCATACTTGTAAAAAAAAAAAAAAAAAAAAAAAACAAAAAGAGTAGTGTTAGTACCAATGATGTCTATCAAGTATCCTATGATTTTAGACAAAATGCTCATGAATAAAACAAAGTTCTTATCAAGCGAACTAAGAACTCATAACACACCGTTTAATTCTTTTTGTTCTTTGCTTGCTAAACTCCTAACTAACTTGAGTTACTTTTAGTTGTTTGACTTCGCTTCAACCTTATTCATCCAAATCCAATTAATTTCCTAGAATAAATCACAATCCACAATTGAATTAAAATTAATCCTAAAATCCTAGAAGTAATCATAGAAATCTCAACATGTCAAAATAAGATATCTAGCTCTTACACTACGGGATCTCATATACTTTTGTTTCCACTTCTTTGATTTGTAAGACTAGTACTTCAGTTCTCATTATAGCAAGCAATCGCTTGGAAATGGCTTTGTACATATGACCCGTAGGAAAAAAAGAGCCGAGGTAAGGATATATAGAGTTAGTTGTATTGTACCACTATGTTTGGTGTGAGATTCATCCTTAGATTTTGTTACTTTTGAGTATGTAATAATAAAAACGTAAAGAACATCACAACTTTTACATAGTTAGGCAGATTTTTTGTATCTAGACGTGGCAATATACAATAACACGATTAAAGTAAGACACAAAATTAACGTGTTGGAGTTAAGAATAAACTGTGTTTATGTCAAAATCGTGTCAATATGCTTTTAACACAATTAAATAAATGGCTCGCATTTAGGTGAAGTTGTTGATGTGGTCCTTTTATTATCTGTTAAAAAAAGACGTGATTATCACCAAATTATCTTATAATAAAAATCACCATGGGCATATATATATATTAACTTGTTTGGTTGGTGTAAATTTCCCTTTAGTTTTGTCATTTGTGAGGGGGAAAAAAAACTTAAAAGTACCATAAATTTCAAGCAAAGTACGAAACACGGAGGAACTTTATTTATTTGTATTCTTTTAAAAAGATAACTATTAGTATTATTAACTAATAAAGAAAGCAAATCCCCAAAAATTTTAAAAAACAAGCGTGTAGAGAGAGAAAATAAGAAATAAAATACAAAGCATGAGATGAGAGAGAGAGAGAGAGAGAGGGGGCGATTTGGTGTCAGATGGAGGAAGCAACAGGTAGCGGAGGAGGGGGAGGAGTTGAAATTGAATGAATAAGGAGGAGAAGAAGAAGAAGAAGAAGAAGAAGAAGAAGAAGACCCCAAACAGCAAAAACACACACACACACCAATCTCCATAGGAATCTTCATACATAGCTCCGTATATCTCCTCTCTCCTCGCTGGCTCCGTTTGTTGGTTCTCTATTTCTCTCTCTTATCTCTTGTCTCTGAACTCAGACCTAGAAGTAGAAGAGCTCGTCTGGAATTTTTGATTGATTGATTGATTGATTGATTTTTGGTAAAAGGATTTGTGGAGGGGAAGCAGATGTGCCGTCAAGAGTCTCGTGGGGCGCGTATGTCGGCGGAGGAGGAAATGGCTGCCGAGGAGAGCCTTTCCATTTACTGTAAGCCTGTCGAATTCTACAACATCCTTCAACGCCGCGCCATCAGAAATGTAAATTTAACACACACACACACACACACACATATGCCATTATTATTCTCTATTGTGTTGTCGTTTTTCTTTTTTTTTTTTTTTTTTCTTTCTCTGATTTTTGGTGGGTGTGTGTGTGTCGTTTTTGTTGGTATGTAGCCTTCCTTTCTTCAAAGGTGTTTGAGTTACAAAATAGAGGCGAAGCACAAAAGGAGGTACTCACTCGATTCCCATATTGTATATCTTGTATTCGCTCATTTTGTGTGTTGTATTAAGGCCACGTTTACTAATCCTTTTTTTTTTTTTAATTTTTATTAAATCTATTCGTACGTTGTTCGTAATTCTTGTGTATGCTCACATATTTGAGAAACAAATTTTGTTTAATGCGGAAAATTTGATTTTATGTGATAAAATTTCCACAAAATATGGCCTAATTTTTGTTTCGAAAGGTCAGGGGTATTTGCTTGTTACCTCTTCAAAACTTGAGCTTGTCGAAGTATTTGAGGTTACCTCAGTCTCGGGTAAAGGTAACCAATTCGGCGTGTTTCAAATAAAGTAGGTTGGGATTTTTCAAGTTTATGGAGTAAGAATCCCTGGTTAAATTTGAAAGGGGTAACTCAAGTTTTGATTCCTTCTCATTCCTCTTTAAACCTTCTTATTTTCGTCATGGATTGCTAAACATGCCCTTAATGCCCCCCAATGGCTTCTTTTTTTCTCTTTTCAATAGAATAATTTACTTAAGGGAAATATACTTAGTGAGCAAACTGTAGACCATGCCTTTGGACCCTGCTTGAGTTTGGTGGCGGTAAATAATTGCTGTTGGGTGTTGTAGGATTTGCTTTCATTTTAAGTTGTTTTCCCGTACACTTTGTTTTTGGATTGATTGCTGACCTTTTATGTTTTGAACATCATTTGATTAGCCTTCCAATGGAACTCTTATGTCTAAAGATGAGAATTAGTTGTTTCGACCACCCTTCCTGTCATATAATATTTGTTTTTCTGTTTGTTCACTTTTTTTTCCCCATAATATTCTTATCGTGGTAATCTCCTAATTCCATTGTCTAATTAAACTGTGTTTTGGGTTTGTCTCTCTGTGTGAGGAGCAATATATGGTGGCAAGTCAAGGAAAAGTTGGACTTCACTGTTAACGTTTATTTATGTGTGTTTGTATTAAGCTCAGAAACTGACTTGAGGGATTAATTGGGTTTGTTGTTGAATTGTAGAATACAAATGACTGTTTCTCTTTCAAGGACTGAGAATGAAGGTGTACAAACTCAGAATTTGTTCCCTTTGTACGTATTTTTGGCGAGATTAGTTACCGATGTTGCACATGCAGAGGTAATCATGCATGTACATTTAGCAAAGTTAAATTGATTAGTTATGTATTATAGATTTATATTATATTAATCTTATTCTACTATTCCAAATGTTGACTAGAGGTAGTTCTTTACAGTCAATTGTTCCTTGTTTCCTAATTATAATTCTGTTTTGAACAAAAGTAGTACTCAGCTGTATATCGATTCAACCGAGCATGCATGTTAACCAGTTCTACTGGGGTTGAGGGAAGAAATCAAGTTCAAGCAAATTTTGTCCTGCCTGATATTAATAAGCTGGCATTTGAGGCTAAATCCGGCTCAGTTTCCATCTTGCTTGTCAGCTTCAGTATGTATATTCAGTGTAGTTTCATTGCTCCACATTTATTTTGTATTAGGCTCTACTTTCGGAATTTGTCTCTTGCTATTTTACTGCAGTGGGAGTTCAGAATTCTTTTGGTGGAATCAATCTGTTGAAAGGTCCTTTTGATATGGCTTCATTTTCTTGTAAGTTTTGCTTAATTTTCTTTTCTGTGTTGTATAAGCAATCAATATGCCATTATGCCATGCTAGTACCTATCTATAGGATCCAAATTATGACAAGCCTGTGTGCAATTCCATATCTTTTGGACTTGAATTATGAACTTTTTTTGAAAAATTTATTTATCTATTTATTTTATAATTTCTGTTTCGGTGTATTTTGCAATTTGTTGTGAATGTATGGAGTTATGTAATCTCCAGTTGTAATTTGCAGAGTTTGGACTGGGTCATTTGTTTGTTTGATGCAGGGATATTCAGAAAATTTGCGAAAATAGAAAAAATAACATGGCGACCTTTTTTGTCTCACATTTTTTTAATTATTTATTTATTTATTAAGAATGTAATGTGGTTTTGATTTTATTTCTACATTGTCTTCCCCTCCTTTTTTTTTTTTTTTAAATAAATTCTCTAACCTGCGGGTGTATGAAGCATGAAAGTTGTTTTTTCTATTTTATCAAAATAACTCTTTTCCAGTTTTCTTTTATCAAAATTCCTCTCCCCGCAATTTCTTTCCACTTATGGGAAAGATTATTTTCTTCTTTTAGTTAATTTCTTTTTTATTTTACAGCAAAACTCGGGGGATACTGCCTTTGGGGCAAGATACCATTGGAATCACTTTATACCTCATGGGAGAATTCTCCAAATTTTAGTTTGGGGCAGAGAGCTGAGATGATTTCAACTATCGATATGTACTCTTGCTTCTTGAAGGTATGGTATATCCAACAGCAAGGGATCAGTTACTTTGTTATTACAAAAAGATTTAGAATGTAATAACTGGCGGTTAACTTCTAATGGTCCTTCCATGCACACACACACACACACACACACACACACAAGGGGAAATTGTATATGTAAAAGTTTCTGTTTTTGTTTATAGCTTCTCATTCTGGTTCATTTCTTTGCTCCTACTGCAGTTGAGCTCTTCAAATGAGGAAAAATGCATATCCATTGAAGTTCCACATAATTTGGAAACTGTGGTTTGTGCTGCCCTCAATTTCTTCTTTGATTTGAGAAATTAAATCTTAGCTGCTGGGCAACTATTATTGATTTATACCTTTTGTTTTTTGATTGTTTTGGTTTTGGGTTCTCAAAGAATACTTCCCAGCACATCCAAGTCACTGTTTCGGCAGAGGAATTTGGTGCTAAAGAAAAATCTCCTTACAATTCTTACATGTGTAACGATGTTCCTTCTTCATCGTTGTCCCATATTATTCGGTATCTTCACTTTTCTCATTGATAAATATTTATGTGCTTTTAAAGCTTTCAGGTTATTGAGATTATGTATATTATACTAATTCGTTGCTTCTAGAATATCATTGATGATGTCGTCGTTTCCTTTTTAAATTCACTCTTCCATGTTTCCTTTCCTCCCTAAAATTACTGGCACTTTGTTTGTTGCCTATGTAATTAGTTAGGCCCATTCCTTTACTCCAACACTTTGTTTGGTAGGTGAGAGGAGGGATGGATGGATTAGGAAGGAGGGGAGTACGAGGGTTGGAGAGGATAGTGCCTCTCCTTCATCTTGCTTGGTAAGTTGGGGCTTGGTAAGTTGGGAAGGAGAGAAGATAGTGAGGATTGTTTTTAATACAAAAATTATTTGCTAAAATTTTTTTAGAGGGTCGATAGAGTGCTTCTCTCTCATCCGTTTAAAAGAGTAAGGATTAATTTGGTAGGCCCAGAGGAGGCTGACCCTCTACCTCTCATCCCTTACATCATCCATCTTGCCAAACCAGGGATTTTAGCTTTTTCGTCCTCTCCTCTTCTTTAACCTGTCTCAATTCTTCCACAAATCCTCTCTGCCAAAATAATCCTAAACTAAACTTTTTTATTTTTTTTTTCAATTGACCCATATTTAATGACATGAAAGATTTTGTTTCATTATTTGTAAAAGTACATTTATGAAGCTTACATAGCTGAATAACCTGTACAAGTGAATATCGAAGACGAATATGTTTTTATACTTTACTAAAATTAAAAATAATTCTGGATTAGAGAAGAAAATATTCTGCTGAAACAAAATTATCAAATATCAGATGTTGAAACACCCACTGAGCGGATAGCACAGTTTTGATTTGAATTCAGATCTAAGCTTACATACAAGAAAATAGAGAACACTAGAATTTAACGTGGTTCAATCAAGAATATCTCTTTGTGCAAGGGAAGCTCCCCAAGGAAAGCCATGCAGAAGCCTTGGGCAAATGAACCTCTTTCTCGCACTGATTATAGTAAGCAAGAGTCTCCCACAGCTAGTCTGGGTTTCCACCGAAATTATACACAGCCTTATATAGGGCTACTAGTTTTGGCTTAAAAGGAACCGTATAATCCCTATAGTTCTAGTCCAATAGAATTCCTAGCCACTATAAGATACATAATTAGAGGAGTGCTAATTATATTAAACCTTTATGTTACATCATCATAGCAACTTACCTGAAGTAGATGAAGAACTTTCATTTTTGGTTCTATTGAATTAATAACCAACACCAAATTAGAAATAAAGAAATAAACAGGAGCATCCTTAAGTTTCTTATTTCTATGTAAAATCACAAGGTATCTGCTTTCTTATTTATTTTTAGTTGTAAGAGATTTCTATTTTTGAGTTGTTTTGTTTAGTTTTCACTTGTCGGGATTTGTAAAGCTTCGTATGTTTGGAAGAAAGCTTAAAGGAGGATGCAAAAGGAGAATATGAGCACCAAGGGAGAGGAAATAAAAAGGAAAGTTGAGGGCAAAACTACCATTCTTTGCATCCCCTTTTTATGCATATATTACCTTAAGAAATAATAAATTCAAGATGACCCTAACAATATATTTGGTAAGACGGAGGGGAGCAGAAAGGATGGAGAGCCTAAGGAGCGAGAAGGGAGTGTCAATTCTTTAAGTTGTTTGGTAAAAAGGATGGAGAATAAGATGGATGGAGAGTATTTATTTATAAAATTACCATATTATCCTAACTTTTTAAATAATTTTTAAAACGGATATTTCTGTCATTTCACATAAAAAAAAGTAAAGAAATGATTGAATCTTCCCATTAGTGGGAGGATTCAAAATGGTGGGCCAGGGAGGAGAGCTCATCCCTCCATCTCTCCTCTCCTTCCCTTAAACCCTTCTACCAAACAAAGGACCTTAGGTCTCCCGCCTCTCCTTTCTCTCCATCCCTCTCCATCCTCCTATAATTCCCTCCCACCAAACATAGCCTAAATTAGAAGCATGTGACTCAGAATAAATCTTATGCATGAAAAATGTCAATGGTTTAGTACATTTCTGCTTATGAAATTGATATTTGGTTTCTGAGTATGAAATGTGATTGTCATTTGATCGTATTCCTTGGCTTTTGTTGTTATCCGTTTCATTCATGCATGTGCTGAATTATTGTGTGACTTGTGTCAATCCTTGCTGGTTTCTACTAACATTTGTCACTAATTCGTTCAGGTTGAGGGCAGGAAATGTCATTTTTAACTATAGATATTACAACAATAAGTTGCAAAGGACAGAAGGTACGGGACATTCTGATCTTTTAGTACCTTTTCCTATCTTTTTCTCTTTGTTCATTTGCTATTGCTAAATAGAGAATTTCTTGTCAGTTTCTTGTTTATTTAGTTTTCTTTATTATTAATTTTTTTTAAAGTTGCAAGTCAGTTCAAATAATAAAGATATGGTTCCCAATCTAATAGGTATTTTTTTTTTTTTACCTATCAATAGGTATTTTTTTGTTAGCTGTTGGATCATTATCTAATGGCTATAATAATTTGAGTAGTTGGAAAGAAGTGCACATTATTTAACGTTCTTTCTCTCACCACCTTTTATCATGAAAAGATGCGTATGATGAATTTTAATTGGACAAAAAAAACACTTATAGACAGTTAAAATAAAATTTATAGATAGGTAAAAAAGAAAACCTCCTAGAGTGGTGCCCATATATATATATATATATATTTATATCTATACATAGTTTGTATATTGTTTTCTTGATTTGTGGTATATATATATATATTGGATAGTGTTTCCTTTATTGGTGTTATATATATATTGGATAGTGTTTCCTTGATTGGTGTGTGCGATTGTCCATGATGGCTTTGATTGAATGTGTGTGAATATAAGTGCTGTCAGTGGAGTGCACCATACCCAAGGGATGCTCAGTGCACAGCTATGTGGCTGCAAGGTTGAATGTCATAATAGTGCTCGTTATGCATAAGATTCTCTGGCCTTCGACTGAGTTGGGCAATGTTTGGAGATCTTAAACTGTGTAATCTAGGAATGGGTGAAGCAACAGAAGTATGAAAGCTTCTTTAAGCTTATAATTTTATAATTTTTGATGTTTGTCACTATAACCTATTGCTTTCTTGAAAGTTCATCATTAATTATGTCGAAGAAGAAAAGTGGTACTTAATTTCTGACTTAGAAATCCTTGCTGGGAAATACAATGATCGTCTGTGCTGATCCTTAGTGATTTTTGTTCTTTTTCCTGGAGACATACTTTTTAGAATCTTCTAATCTTCCTGATCTTTCTGTTTAATTTATTCTCTCCTTTTCTCTTATCTATGCTGAGCTTGTTTGTGATGTAATTTTTGTAAAATCTTGATCTTGCAGTAACGGAAGACTTTTCATGTCCATTCTGCTTGGTTAAGTGTGCAAGCTTTAAGGTTGAACTTTCCTTGGTTCAATATTTGGAGTTTTTCATTCTTTTAAATTGATTATGAGCTGCTTTTTATAAGTTTGCTGATAAATGAGTTTCCATTTCTGATACACATATGTACATGCATTTGTTTTATAGGGCCTCAGATATCACTTGACATCATCACATGATCTCTTCAACTTTGAGTTTTGGGTTGGTAATCATCGAAATTCTTGGTGGCATTCCCATCATTTTGATTTTGTGAAGTGTGAGTTTGTCTTGGTGACTACTGATCTAATGTATATTTTGCAGGTGACTGAAGAGTACCAAGCTGTGAATGTGTCTGTGAAAATTGATAATGGGAGATCTGAGGTCTGATAATCTTCAAAACAAATCTGGTTGTTTCTTTATGTCACTCAACTACTATCAACTATTACTGATAATTTCATAAATTATCATAACTGCATATTGGTTACTCTAGATGATACATGCAAGTATCTCTGTTTTCGTTTGGTATTTATTGTCCGATTATAGATTGGCATTTTTAAGATCTGTCATATCCTTACATATTCAGGATGTAAATAGATGTGTGAAATTTTTTAAGTAACTATTCTGTGTTCATTACTCTTCAAATTTTGAACCTTTTTTTTTTTTTTTTTGGTCTTTAGATTGTTGTGGATGGCATTGATCCTAAGCTGCAAGTATTCTTCTATTAGTAAGTCATGTTTTTTATTCTGTTATTACCTATAGTTTCTATTTGTAGGTTTATTCAGTTTTAGTTCATTTGAGATAACGTTATGATTGCGTTAGACTAAAGTGGATAAGCTCATGTATATTCAGCTCAAAGCCACTTAAACGCAAGAGACCGAAGAACCTACTTCGTAATGCAAAGCATGTGCATCCATATGTCTTAGAACCCGATTTGCGTGCAGGAGCCTATGATCTTTCGGACAAAGCAGATGGTAAATTTCCTTTTATTTATTTTTTGTTTATAATTTTAGAATGTATGTAAAAACAGTTTTGGGGCTTCTGATCTATTAGGAACACTGAGATTAGGTGTATTCTGTAGTAATGGACTTCTAGGGGTTAACACAGTGCAATATATATGCAAAGACGTCCTTTGGACTTAGGAAGACAAAAGGTTGTGATATGCCCAACGATTTGAAAAGACTAATGTTTATTGTGTATGGATTTGAAGAAAAGGGTGGAATAGTCTAACAGATGACGAGAAAAAGAAGAGAAAAGGCTCAAGTTCTGCCAACATGAATAAGAAACAAAATTGGTTCCTTATTTCATCTTAAATATAGATCTCTTTGAAAATAATGGAAAGACACACTCTTCCAAAGTGATAAAAAAACACTTCTAGAAACCTTCATAGATATCTTATCCAGGGAATCTGCCTATCAAAGAATTGTTGCATGGTTAACCTTCCACGGGTCCTGGGGATAGACTAGGAAAGCAAGTTCTTAAATAAACTTTCCTTGGGTGTCAAGAAATTTTAAATCTGGGAGATGCATGGATGAGTAATCAAATAACTTGTATGTTTAAGGTGGAATGGGGGAACTTGTAATATCTATTTTGAAAACAATGAAGGAAAAATTATGAAGACACCACAAACAGTTATACTAGCAATTGTCTATTTCACTTATTGAAGCAACTTGCAATGAATGGACAGTTTTTCACTGATCTGGTGAAAGTTGCACGTGTAACATCTTTAATTGATCGCTGGTCGTCTGTGATTGAGCTGATACCTATTAAGTTTATCATGCTTTCCTAATCCTTTCTGAGATACTAGTTTAATGTATTGCACTACCCTTCTGCATGTGCTGGTCCTGTAAAGAAATTTTTAGTCCTTTTCTTTGCTTACTTTTAGGTGATTCATATGCTTTACTGTTATTTGAAAATTTTTGAAAAACAAAACGTGTTGTTTCAGATTGTCACTCCAGTAGAGGTGAAAAGTCTGGTAACTTAGGGTGGGGATAATATTTACATTTTTGGCACTCGTTCTTTAGGGTGTGTACAGTGTTAAATCCAGCTGTTCTGTTTCAGGTGTCTTACCACAATCTGATCCTGCTTGTTTTCAATCAACCTCTGGAAATAATCTTGCACCTCCTGCTATGTTGCAATTCGCAAAGACTAGAAAGCTATCTGTCGAACGGTCAGATCCAAGGAAGTATGTCTTTCTGTGTCTTCTCGAGTAGCATGCTTTCTTCAGTACTCTGTGGATTCATTTGAAACTTGTACTAAATATTTCCCCTAGAGCTAGTTCATTAAATTAATGGTAGTGCCCATTCAAGTCTCTCCTGAATCTGCACTAGGCTCGACCTTGCCTATCAGAGCAAATCCAAGGCCAGGAGATAATTATTTGTGGTAAAAGAATAAAGAATCATTGTTTGCTGTGCTTGTGCTTGTGTTTGTTGCTTTTTCTTTTTAGATTTGTACATGTAACTATTCACCACATACAGAGTATAGGTTAACAGTCAATATTGTGTTTTCTTCCACGAATAACGCCTTTTTTTTTTATTTTTGGGGG
>JXTB01000054.1:634764-668107 GCA_002914805.1 Parasponia andersonii
GGTTTGATACTCATTTGTAGTTAGGATTTCATTTAGTTTATTATCATCATCTTTGTTTTTTTCCTCCCAATCTTATTATATGGTAGAAACGAGAAACCGTAGCATGTGCTTCAGTTTTCTCCTTAACTTCCTATCTTCATCTCCATCCCCTCAATACTACTGTAGCAGTTATAATTTGGATGGTGGAGAAATTTACTCTGGAAAAGTAATATAGAGCTAGCATGATTTTGGTTGTATTGTTAGGTTCGCTACTTCATTATGGCATCCATAATTTTCTCTTTTGTAATTTTACTGCTAAAAAATGTTTTATGCTTTCTTCTTCCTGTAAAACGGTGAGTGCTGAATAATCGAATTAATGTTAGCATTAAAGGCACATAACTGTTTGTTTATGTGACCTGTAAGGTTGATTAAGTTATTGGTTTTCATTGTTTTTACTGGGGCCTAACTTGCTTATATGATCAACAGTTTATCATATCCACAGGCATTTTCATGTACCTCCATTTTTTTCCCCTTACAATTTGGTATTATAGTTGTAGGGTGTGACAAATTTGGATTTAATCAAGATTTCTTTTTATTTTTCAGTTGTGCTCTCTTGCGGAAGCGGCAGTTCTTTCACTCTCACAGAGCCCAGGTGACAAGTGACTCATTACCTAATGCTTTTATCTTAAGAACTTCTTCTTCTTCCTCTTCTTTTTTTTTTTTTTTTTTTTTTTTTTTTTTTTTTAAATTCCTGAAATTCTCTGTATGAACTGTCGAATTAGTCATTTATGTGTGCAATTTTGGATGATATACTTGCCAATTTTTTTTGCCAGGCTTGGTGACATAGATGAGATAAATGTGAGTGGGTAGTCTCAAGTCTTAATAGGAATTTAATAAGTCCATTCTTTATTAATCCTTGGTGCATCTTTATTATTTCTTGCTTCGGCTTGTTTGTGCTTTTCTTTCTTCTTGCTAGTTCCTCGATCTCTGTCCTGCAGTACTAGAATATAAATAATGCCTTATCCCTAGTAACAAATAAGACAGAAGCCTCATCCTCATGGCCAACATTGTTGTACAGGTCTAGTTGGACAATGTTTTGAAAGTGCCAACTACCAATGTGAAACAATAAAAAATTTAAAAATTCATGTTATGCAGAAAGTTATTGATTAAATGCGGTTTATTCGTAATTGAAGTAATTTGCTAAGATAGATTTGCGGAACAATAACGGGTAATTGAGATCCTAACTGTTGCTTTTGTAGGAAATCTTCTTGATTACTGTTTGACATTTTGATATTCCATTTGCATCAAAGATTTCAGTTGACACTTTTGATTAAAGTACATGCATTAGTCCATCTGAAATTTGCCTTTTTTCTTTTTTTCTTTCCCTCTTGCTTGAAGCCGATGACAATGGAACAAGTATTATCAGACAGGGATAGTGAGGATGAAGTTGATGATGATGTTGCAGATTTGGAAGATCGAAGGGTATGTTTGATAATTGCTTGGCTAATCTCTGTCTCTTGTCCCTCTCTCTCCTTCCCTCCCACAATAGTTGAATTACTTTTGCACAACAAAGTTTTGGCCATATTGGTGATGTTTGCATTATTAATTAAGCACATGAAGATAGGATTTTTAGATTTCTTGCTAGACTTCTCATCACCTTAAGATCACCCCTGCCACTTTCATCACAACTACAAGCAGAGCCACCACCAGCATCATCACCACAAGCACCACCACGTCATTTTAGCTAGGCTTGCTGGTCTCTATCCGATTGCTGCAAATTGTGACCACTAAAGCCGCAACCACCACCAGTCTGCCATCGTTAATATTGCAACAACTACCACTACTACCTTGCTATTTAAACTATGCTTGATGGTTCCCATCTGTTTGCTAGCCAATTCTAGCCAGGAAGGGGCTTAATTGATATTCTTGGATGCCTCAGCTGTGCCTTCTCTCTATATTATGTTCCTAGGTGCTGGTCTAGCTTTCCTGGTGATTCTTTGACATAGGCTGCCGTAAAACATGTCTGTTTCTTTAGTATTATTATGGGAGTTATTCTCTGTTTGTTCTTTCTTTTCTACTGATGGTTGGTTGTACTATTTTACCGAGGTTTGGGCTCTTTTTTTTGGTAAACTCCATTAAATTAGCAAATTGACCAATTTTCCCCTTAGTTTTACTGTTAGAGATGGATGTCTTTTGGAATATGCGAGTTTTACCAGGGATGTTCAGTAGCTCAAAAAGAAATTTTGAAAAAAAAATGAAAACTAGAGTAAAGGAAGTTCAGCAGACTAAGTTGCATTTGTACACTACACTTTTGTAGATGCTTGATGATTTTGTTGATGTCACCAAAGATGAGAAGCAAATGATGCATATGTGGAATTCGTTTGTACGGAAGCAACGGTAATATACTCTCTCGACTTTGGTTTGTTCGTTTGTTGTCAATACTTTGTTGAACTCCTTTTGTTTTTCTAGTATTATTATTATTTTTTAAGACTGTTTTTCTTGTTCTCCCTTCTTCTTGTCTCTGTGGAACCTACCATCACATTCTATGACAATGAGCATTTGCACTTCCTCTTACATCAGAACCTGTAATTATTTTTCGAAATGTGAATTGGTTTAAGAAAACCATATGCCCATGTTCTGTGTTTTATGGAATAATCAGAATTACTAGTCGCACTTGGAATGGTGATGTCTCCCCTTAGAAAAAGAAAGAAATCATTTGTCCGGAAATGAAAAACACACTATTCTCAGACATTGCGTGTGATCGACTCTTAGAGATGTATTAGTACTACAGAGACTGAAACAAACAGAGGAAGACCTGATTGCTGATTCAACTTGGATAAAGACAGTCCTTTAGACTTGTGATTATGAATATGCTATATATGTATATAATAAAAAAAGAATATATATATATTTTAATTAAAAAAATAATTGGTTGGTTCTTGTTCCTTGTGATATATTAACATACTGGAACACAGACTATTGCTTGTTTTTGATGGAGGGTTTATTTTGCTTTTTGTTTTGGCAAAAATTTTGGAGGACATTTGACAGTTCTTCCTACTGAATTTGGCTGTTGTCAGTATTAATAAGTGCATTAGTTCATATCAATTTGCGTATAAAAAGTGCTCTCGAATTCTTTCTGAAATATTTTGGTTTGCTATAACAGGGTACTCGCAGATGGTCATATTCCCTGGGCATGTGAAGCATTTTCAAAATTGCATGGTCCTGACCTTGTTAAGAATCCAACTCTGATATGGTATATTCTTTTCACATCCATCTATGCCTTTCATGTCCATATTTCGTTCTCAAAATTTTCTTTGCCAACTTGCAATTTGCATCCTTTTTCTCGCCTGTACTGTTTTCTTTTGTTTAGAAAATAAAATGAAAAATGAAAGCACATGTTATGTAGTGGGATTCTGTTTTTGTTGTTAACTTTAATGCGATAATTTATACTTGCAAAATGCCTGGGTTTTTCTGACATTACTATTGTGGGAGTTTGACCGGAATTCAGCTCTCTCTCTTTTCCTTCGGCTTTGGAATCTCAGTATTCAAAATTTTTTTTGGCATGGTATGCGTGAAGTAGTATAATATTTATGATTTTCAGCTTCTGGAATAGTAATATGTTTGTTGTCTCGTTTTCGTTTTGACTTGATCAATCTTGTGTGATAATCCACTTTTGGATTGGCAGGTGTTGGAGATTGTTTATGATCAAACTTTGGAATCACGGTCTCCTTGATGCACGTAGCTTGAATAACTGTAACATTATTCTTGAGAGATGCCAAAACCAGGCTTCGGATCCGAAAGATTAGAAGAGAATTTTCCCCTCCATTTTCGCCGTACCAGGGTTTGGACCTTGGCAAATTACAAAGGTATAAAAAAAACAGTGGACACTGCCGGTGAGTTGTATCAAGTGGAACAGGGTAGGCAAAAGATTTGTTCAAGTGAGGAAACGACTATATATTGGGTAAAGAAGAATAGTACAAGTTACAAAGTCACTAATTTACTAATTTCAGTGCCGACTTTTGTAAAATATATAATGCTCTTTTTGTTTTTTGGTTATTAGATCATTGAGCTCATTGGGCTTTGGCTTATGTTGTCATGGACTCATGGCATGACTCGAGGGTTGTATTCCATTTCTCAAATGAAATTAAAAATTGTACTTCCTAGTTCCTACCCTTCCTCCTGCTCCCTTTCCCTATTCCTAAAGAGAAAAAAAGAAGTGAAAAAACAAGGGAGACTGGACAAAGTTTTAGTTCCATGTTTCAACGGTATTTAGTTTCTAAAATATGTCGCCTCACACAACAATAATGCCGGGCGCGGCTGACCCCACAGGCGTCGGCATGTGCATGGTCAACCCCCCTTACACGATCATTGAGCCGGATGAGATTGTCCTTAGATTCTATTTTGTTTCGTTTTGCAGGTGGCATAGCCAATTTTTGTAGTGTATAACCCAGATTTTATTATGTCTCTGAGCAGACATTGCTCATGAGGCAAGTTTACTAATCCGTAATGAAAATAACGGTAAAACGAGAAGCATTTGGAGAGTTGTAAGAGTTTCGTTTCTCAGTTTTCCTAATTACGCCAATGATATCTTAGAACTTGTGTTCAAATGTACAAGTAAACAGATGAATGAAGGAAAAAAAAAAAGAAATATGTTCCTTATTTCCATTTCTTTTTATGGTTCTTCACAAATTAGTGAACTAGGCCTTAAACTAAACTTTGAGTTGGCAGGAGCCAATTTTGTTGTTCAGAAACTATATTAGGTCTCAAGTAGGTGTATAGTTTCATACCTTCATGGATGATTCTAAATAAGTTAACCTCAAATAATCTAAGGTCTGATACTGATGGAAATTCTTCACGGTTATAGGATGTATACTATAGGTGGGGATTTTTATGTTTTATTGAATCAAGACCAATTTACTGAAGTGTTTCTCTTATTCAGGACCATTATTTACTGAATTTCCCATAGATGATTAGTTGAAGGCTACGACTTGTTGGTTCTTGTTATCTGTTTCTCTTGGAGAATTATGATAATCCACATAACGTGTTTTTATTGTGTTTGTGATCTATTTTTCATCTCCTTGTTTGAGGAGTTTGAAATTGTAATTTTTGTGCTTACATTATAATCTAAAGTTTTGCTTTGAGTAATATATTCCTTTGAAGAGTCCGTTTTTATAAAAAAAAAATATAAAATAAAATAAATAACTGCGGATAACTATAAATTTATAGTTATCTAACCAATATCTAGTGTCTACGACTTTATTTATAAAATGGAACGTTATCTCTGTCTATTGTCTTCGTCGTAAACATGTGGTAAAGCCACAATATAACATTCACTTCATGAATTCACATGCAGCATTTCATCGTAAACATGTGGAAAAGCCACAATATAACGTTCACTTCATGAATTCACATGCAATACAGCTGATCTCACTTTTTTTTGTTACCACTAAGTACTAAGATGATGTTTAATTGATAGTAATAGAATGTAATGACTTTTCATTGTTTGGTTTCACTTTTTACTTATGGTCTTTATAATGTAATGACTATTACGTCAAATAAAGGAATTAGAATTACACTTGAAAATGGATGTAAAGGTCATTCCATTCTTAAGTTAGTTACTTTTTTCCCCCTTTTGTCCCTTATTTAACATGTTTTGCCCCCTCGTTATCATCTTTTTTCTCATATCTATGATTAAATCAAGTGTAAAATTTGTATCTATATCCATGACTAAACCACTTACAAATCATTTTTTTTCCTCGTATCATCTAATTACTATATTTTTGTTTTTTTGTATGTTATATTTATATGGTAAGTAATAATGAACAATTATTAAAATATTAATTTTACTACCATAAGAAATTTAATCTATTTTTATATTTGGTAATTGAATCTATTTAATCATTACCATAAGTCTAACTATTTTTTTTCCAATAGTGATAGCATTTATTTTTTTTTTAAATTAATTCAAAATCAAAAATATATTAGTCAAAGTACGTTAATTTCATTACATTCCATAGTTGATTCCAAAGTTTCAACCAAACAAAATAATCATTTTTCTTTTCTTTTTCATTCTTATTCTCCTTACGGTTACCATTATATTCAATTTTATTCCACTCAAATACCTAAATTTTGGGTCATAGTCACTTTCGTTTCGTAGTCATAAGTCATGATGACTCGTTAATTTTTCAAATTCGTGAGTGTGATGAATTTTCGTTTGTTTCTTGTTTTAGCAACATAAGTAGTTACGACTCATTGATTTTTTAAATTCGTGAATGTGATTAGTCTTCGTTTGTTTCTAGTAATATTATAACTATAGAGATAACATGGAAGTTACTATTAGTGATTTTAGCTGAAAGTGGTGAAAATACCATGTCATCACGTTCAACGTTTTTCAAAAATATTCCTTCCGTTTATTGCATCAACGCACTACTAATTCTACTACACATTTTTACAATGGATTTCAAATTTTTTGAAATTAAAAAAATCATTCCTAATATCACAACTGTCTTCATTACTGAGGTTTAAAGTTAGAATGCTCAGACACTTTTAAATTGGAACTGCTAAGGCTATAGAATAATAACTTATACTGCCAACATTTTTAGAATATAACTTTGTGTTTTGAAAAAAAAAAAAATTAAGGTATAAAGGGAATTCTTATACACTCAATGAAAAGTAATTAGTTGTACCTGGGTACAATTTTGAAAACATAAAAAGAATTAATTGAGAAAAGAGTACTACTGAATATTATAATTAAATGTCAAATGAGTGTATTAACTAACTAAATTACAGAGTAGTATTAAAGTATTAATCTTTATCACCACATTCCAACAAAGATGTAGTAATTCTAAACGTTTTTTTTTTTTATATATATATTCTTAGAGCCTATTTGACGTATTTTTTAAAGATTTTTTTAGAATTTAAAAGTTACGAATATTTGAACGAGTTCTTAGAAGATTTTCTCTTATTCGTAAGATCTTTTTTTTTTTTTTTTTTTTTTTTTTTTTTTTTTTTTTTTTTTTTTTTTTTTTATTTATTTTTTTTTTTTTTTTTTTCTTCAGAAAAACACGACCTATACACTAGTATTTTTAGGAAAATCCAGGTTAAAAAGATAAGTTGGAAAATTAGAGTCGGTCCTTTTTTTTTTTATCCATACTTTGTTTTAATGAATATTTTTTTATTTATAGCTCTATGACCGAATATATATGTATGTTTATATTTATTGTATCTGCTTATATATTAGTTTTAGTTTCTGTATTGAATATATTAATTTTTATAGTTGGTACATTACATTTTATATTTTTTTTTTAGAAAAAAATAGGATTTAACTAATAACCTCAATTTATTATAAATTAAAGAAAAATACTTACTATTATCTAATTCCCACCCCCACTTTATTAAGAATAATAGATTTGTACGTCTCTGAGATCTCAAATAATGAGTACCATTATATTTTATATTTTATATTTTATATACACTAGTATCACTCAATTTATTACATTATTTATAAAACATACATCATTTATTTAAGATAGCTTAAAATTCAGTCATTTTGTTACAAGACCTTGACAACTTTCCCTGAGATGAATTTTAAAATCTAATTTTTGCCATAAGAAAACCGTTATAATATTTAGAAAAGGAAACACAGTTACTAGATGTAAATGGACCCTTGACGTATGCCTCTATTTTAGTGCAAACATCATGAGATGGCATATAGCAGTCTGAACGCGCTTTTTTTTTTTTTTTTTTTTTTTTTTCCAGACAATACAATACAACCAAAAGAAAATCTTGGTGTCGTTTTTCACTCAAATCTTTTTTTCTCTCTCACGTGTCATTTTCTTGTAGAAAATTTTGATGCGTTAGCCTTTAATTTTTTCCTTGACGAAAATCTTAGCCTTCTAGATATGAATAAAAGCCTTACCCTTCTAGATGATTAAAGCCTCTTCATTTCTCATGAAAACAGCTATAAAATCACTCAAAACAGCCATATCAAATATCACAAAATCTCATTCATCTTTTCACTCTCAATTCTTGCAATATGTGGCATATTGTGTAGCACAGTGATAACCACGTGGGCTTGGAGAGCTTTGAATGAGAAAAGGACGCAAATAGGACCAGTATGGATATTTTTACAACTACATCTATTAATAAGATAAAAAATTAGGGTCCAGGCGAGTTAAATAACTAATATTCTCTAACCAAAACCATAATAAAAGCTGACATTACCTTTAACTGACATGATTGTACCTCACACATTTCCTCATAAAGCCCACGTACTTGATTTCAGCAGAGGTCAAGTTCTACTTGAGCTAAGTGAAGTACTTCTTGAAGTTAGGTGGATCTTAACCTCATAATAAATTTTTAATTACATAAGGTTATGAATCATTTATCTGATTAAGATCAAGGTGTAATTAACTTTATGTCAAGTTTTTACCTGTTGTCTATTTGATTAGTTTACTTAGTTGATTTAACTTAATATTTTTTTTAGCTTGGATTGTATTTTATTTGTGATTAAATACATAAAATTCCTTACAAAAATCACAAAAAACCATATTTAAACTCAAAAGACCATTCATCCAAGTCCATATTTAAGCTTTTCAATTAATTCTTTTCATCTAAAGGAAGCTTTTCAATTAATTATTTTCATCTAAAGGAACATAACAAGTCCTAGAATGACAAAAATCAGGTCAATTGAAGGGAATAAAGAGTCTACGAAATCTACAGTTACGACGTTAGCGAAAAGAACGAGAAAGTTGCTATCTGAGTTCCTATTGCCAAAGAAGAAGAGTCTAAGTCCTCACTTGTATTTTTGTTACATATTGTCTTAGGTTAAATAGTTGTTTACCCAATGTCAAGTACTACTTGATTCATATTATCTAAGGTCAAGGGCTAGTAAAGTAGTTTTTTTTTAACCTCATATCTAATAAGTTAATGACTCCAAATCAAGTAGTAATACTATTTAATCTGGGGTTAAGTAATTCTTACCATGAGATTATGAACTACTTGATTTAGGACATTTAGATCACCGTTGCATAAAGAAAACTAATAGTTCAATAAAAATACATGAATGTTACACTATTTTCTATATCACTATTATAGACTAACGTTAATAACTTATTATCAAACATTTCATGAAATAAAGTACATATTTATCTTATAAGACCCAAGTAATAAGTTTTGTTCTTTTTTCAATGGGAAATTATTATTTTTATATCTTGTATTTTGACACTTTGTTCAATTTATACCTTATGTTTTTTATTATTATCAATATTAATCCTTAGATTTCATATTTATTACAAATTTATACTCTGACACTAATTTAGAACAATTAATTTACTAAAATAATTTAATAAACTTATTCTCAGATCAGTTTGTATATGAATTATTTTTAATTTTTTAAATAATAATTTGATAAATTAACTTTGATATCAGGATATAAATTTATAATAAATTCAAACTACAAATACACTCGAATCACTCTCCTGACGACCGTTCAGCGAGGCTGTACTAACTCCAGCAATCTTATTGCAACATTGATCCATCTCAACTAACCTCAATGCAACGTTGCTCACTCTTGTCAGATGCTTCACTCATCCCGAGGAGGACTTTTACTCTTCACTAAGCTCACTATACTCAAGGAGCTCTCAACGTTTCTGCCACACTTCAAATTGTGAGAACATCACCCTTTTATAGGCAAGATCAGCATGATTGGGCAGATTGGGCAAGCTGCCTAGCAAACTTGGACAGCAAGCATACTTGGGCACCAAGTCCAATGATGTCATCAATGACATCAGTAACTCTGTTAATAGTAGCCAAAAAAAAAAAAAAAAAAAAAGAAAACGTGGCCTGGTGACTCTTAATATTTTATATAGTATTCTTAATGCTTCTGCTACAGCACAAAAGAAGTTTTGCTCAAGATAAAATTAATGATTCGTAGGCCCCCTTTTTATTTGTTAAAAAAAAATACCATTATAATATGAAAAATTAGTCATTTTGTCTCATACAATTTGCTATTAGTATGAATTTGTCATTTTATTTTTGACTTTGTATTCAAGTATTTTCTAAATGACAAATTTTTTTCTTTTTTGCCCCCTCATTTTTTAACTGAATATTCAAGTATCTCGTATAATGATAAAGTTGTTTTTCTTTTGCCCCCTACTTTGACTTGGTATTTAAATGTCCTTTAAAATAGTAAAATTGTTATTCTTTTACTCTTCAACTCTAACACCTTTAGCAAATTGTTAATAGACAATAGTTAAATAATCATTTTACTTTTTTAAATAGCTATTAAATATCTTTTATTATTATTTTTTATATTAGACATTTCTAAAGAGTTATTTTTTATGATTAAATAAATAAAATAAACGAAAAGAGGTAAAAGAAAAATAATTTTTTAATGGTTATATAGGTATATGTAAAACAAAAAAATAGACAAAATAGAGTAATTTTTGCATTAATTCATTAGTGTCAAAATATTTTTAGAAGTTATGTAAAAAATAAAAAAATTGCATAATTTCATATCCGAAAGACTTTTTAGAAAATCAAATGACTATTTACTCTCTTATTTTTCATGAAAAATAGTCATTTCATTTTTGTCATTCGTGAAATGAAATAAGAGGACAAATTCATGACATGACTATTTGTCCTCTTATTTTCATATCTTCATGAAATGAAATGACTAAAATAAAATGATTATTTTTCATAAAAAATAAGTGGACAAATTCATAAAAATATGAAAAAATAATTGGACAAATAGCCATTTCATTTTCTAGTAAGTCTTTCAAATATGAAAATATAAATTTTTTTTTAAATAACATGTAATAATATTTTAGTACTAATGAATTAATACAAAAATTGTTCTATTTTATCTATTTTTTTTTGTTTTACATATACATATATAAATATTAAAAAATTATTATTTTTACATCTTTTCGTTTATTTTATTTATTTAATCATAAAAACTAACTCTTAGAAATGTCTAATATAAAAAAATAAAAAGATATTTATTAGCTATTTAAAAATTAAAATGATTATTTAGTTTTTATCTATTAATAATTTTTTAACAGAGTTGAGAATAACAATTTTATTATTATTTTGGGGATATTAAGTCAAAAAATAAAAGAATAAAAGAAGAATAATTTTATTATTATAAGGACACTTAAGTCAAAAGTGATGAACAAATTTATTATTTAAAGAACAATACAAGTCAAAGTTAAACTTGAGAGAGTAAATTGACATCGATGACAAATGTACAGTGTAAAATGACTAATTTTTCTTATAATAATTATTAAAAGAATAATGGTTACTGGGTGGACCGTTAACGTAAGCCTCCGATATTTAATGCAAAATGCTACAATTGACAAGATAGCAATCTGAACGCGTTTCCTGTCCAGACAAATACAATACGACCAGAAGAAGAAAATCTTGGTGTCGTTTTTCACTTATTCGTTTTTTCTCTCTCTGACGTGTTATTTTTTTCTTGAAAAATTTGAAGCCTTAGCCTTTCAGCCTTCTAGATAAATAAAGCCCCCCTTCTTTGCCCATCAAAACAGCTATAAATATATTGCTCACTCTCCACTTTTCTTAACTCAAAACAGCCAATTTCAGTGTCACAAAATCTCACTCTTCTCTTTTCAATAATGGAGGTCTCACTCTCAGTTCTTGCAATATGTACCATATTGTGCATAGTGATAACCACATGGGCTTGGAGAGCTTTGAATTGGGTGTGGTTGAGGCCCAAAAGGCTTGAAAAGTGTCTCAGACAACAAGGCCTTAAGGGCACTCCATACCGGTTTCTGTATGGAGACTTGAAAGAGAGCTACAAAATGACCAAAGAAGCCAGGTCCAAACCCATCAATTTCTCCGACGACATAGCAACTCGGGTTTTGCCCTTTGTAATTCAGACAGTCAAGAATTTTGGTACCTATATCACCTTTTAATTTTGTTATATTTTTCGTTAATTTCTATCTTATATTTTATTTCAAATCTTTATCATGGAAGTTTCTAGGGCTGTGCTTTTAGTGTTATCCGCCTATATGTGGTAGTACACTGTTAATGGTCCAAATAACCTATGGTTGGCTGGCTCTCACCTGTCAACACTTATTTCGATTCTATCAAATATTTTACCGTTCAATGTATTAAGAAAATTACTTTCGCCCTCTAGCTTTGGAAAACTGAGTTTTTTTTTTTTTTTTTTTAATTTAAAATTTCCCCCCTAAAAATAATGATAATAATACAGGTAAAGATTCGTTTATATGGATTGGTCCTACACCAAGGGTGAACATCACAAATCCAGAACATCTGAAAGAGATTTTCACAAAATTTGGCGATTTCCAAAAACCACATACCAATCCACTCGGAGAGTTACTAGCTAAGGGTGTTGCAAATTACGAGGGCGCGAAATGGGCTAAGCATCGAAAAATTATCAACCCAGCTTTTCATTTGGAGAAATTAAAGGTACTATTATGTTAATTATTAGCCTTTTTTTTTTTTTTTTTGGCTGGGAACCTTGTATAGTATTCTTATAACAATATTTATAAACTAATTTAATAGAAAAGTAAAACTAGAAATCATATTGTGTTGCCGTAGCCTTAACTTAATTTCTTGATAACCATACTCATATATGATGATATTGTGGTCCGGTTTGAATCACTCGTCCTTACCGAAAGAAAAAAAGAAAAAAAAAAAGGCTAGAAAATATTAGATGATATGATTATTAATTTTTATAGTAATAGCATGCACTGAGAACTTATTACATAAGACACTGCAAAATATGAGTTTTTTGAGGACGTTGCATATAAACAAAATTACTTAGAAAAATTGGGATTCTTGTGAAATTTTTCAATAAATTTTAGTGCTAATTTGGAAAATGGTGAAAGAACTGGTACGGAGATGTAATATGCCCCTATATCTATGTATATCTATTTAAATAAATAATATATATCCATATATATATGGCATACATGATCGTTATTACAGCATAACACGAAGCTCGAAAATTCTATATAAACTTAATTTCTACGTAAAGGAAATTATGCAGTACAATACTCGTATCAATGAGAAGAAACTCATTTTAAGCTTAATACATAATATTATATGTAAAATAGGTCATATGATATTTTTAATCATATATGTGTGTGTGCGTGTGTGTGTGTCATTAATTTGTTTGGGGTTGAGTAATAATATTTGCAGCATATGCTTCCTGCATTTTATCTGAGCTGCAATGAGATGTTAAGCAAATGGGAGAAATTAATGAAAAACGAGGAGGGAAAGTGCGAGTTAGATGTGTGGCCTTATCTTGAAAATATGACTGGAGATGCCATTTCTCGAACAGCTTTTGGGAGTAGTTATGAAGAAGGAAGAAAAATTTTCCAACTGCAAAAAGAGCAAGCTGAGCTCATTATTAAAGCTATACAAACTGTTTATGTTCCCGGATGGAGGTAAATATAAACATATATATATATATATATCTATATATATGCATGATGAATTGTATAAATCTTATCAATTTACTTTAACTTAGAACCTCTTTAATTCATTTTCTTATTAGATTTTTGTCTTGGTTCAGCACACAGATGCAAGCATACATTTCAAGTACATTATCACTGTTTAGAGAGAACTCATCCTTATAATTAATAAGGTTTTGCTTGGTGCACATTTTTTTGTACAAGAAGTGAAAAAGTTGGTTAAGAACGTAAGATATACTTTCTTATAGACAGCAATTTGAAAGGATCACCATGGAAAGGAAAAGTGAAAGTGCCGTTTCCTAACGTTTTTGTTTTTTGATTTTCAAAAATAAAAATGTGTTTGGTAAGTAATATTTTTGGTTTTTTTTTTAAAAATAAAACATAAAAACATGTTTGGTAACTAGTACTTTTTAATTTTAAAAGTGAAAATCAAAAGGGGAGTAATAAGGGAAAACATAAAGAGTGGATGAGGAGAGAGAAAAAGTTGTATTTATCTAAATAAATTCAAATTGGTATTCTTTAAAATAAAAATTTTAAAAATGATACTTTATAAATAAATTGAGAAGTTTGTATAAAAACTTTTACCATTTTTTACAGTTTTATTTTGAAAAATACCATTATTAAAATTTTTATTTTAAAATATATCTTTTAGAAATATTTAGAAAAATATCACTTTTACAAGTTACTAGAAAGATAATGACAAGAGAGATAGTGATCTAAGAGAGAAATTGTTGAGAGAAATGTTGATATAAGTCTAAAGATGTTTGAATTTTGATACTGGCTTTTTGAAAAAAAATGTTTAAAAAAATTGTGAAAGTAAGAAACTTTTGTTTTCAAAATTTTAAAAATTTTGTTTTCAAATTAAAATAAATAGAAAACAAAAAGTAGTTTTACCAAATTAATATACTTTTGAAAAGTATTTTCGCTTTTTTTTTTTTTATTAAAAAACCAAAAACTGTTTAAATAAATGTTACTGAACATGTTTGAAGTTTTTTTTTTCCCCTTCTTGCTGGGAGGAAAAAATGAAGGTGTTACCAACCAAACATGGCTGAAATATTTTTTCGATATTCTTTAATTAACAACAAATAGAAATTCACCGAAGAAGACATTTTAAAACCCTTAGTAATAATTCTATTAATTTAATACATTTTAGGGGATAGATTAATAATGTACGATTCTCTTGCAATATACTAGTTACAAACAATGTGCTAAAGAAAGACTCTGATGAGCTAGCGGCATGTATAATTTGTACAAGTTACAACTATCGATCAATATGCACGCAGATTTGTGCCAACTAAGTTGAACAAGAGGATGAAAGAAGTAGACAGAGAAGTACAAACTCTTTTGAAGGATTTGATCCATAAAAGAGAGAAGGCGATGAAAGCCGGCGAAGCTCCTAACGATGACTTGTTAGGCATACTCATGGAATCCAATTTCAAAGAAATTCAAGAACATGGGAACAACAAGAACGTGGGAATGAGCATTAGAGATGTGATTGAGGAATGTAAGTTGTTTTACTTTGCTGGGCAGGAGACCACCTCAGTGTTACTAGTTTGGACGATTGTGTTGTTAAGTAGGTATCCTGATTGGCAAGCTCGAGCAAGAGACGAGGTTTTGCAAGTCTTCGCTAATAATACTCCCGATTTTGATGGGCTAGCTCACCTCAAAGTTGTAAGTTTCCTAGTATTACCATTCCCATTTTTGCCAAGTTAAATGACATTTTTCCCCTCCTTTTTAAGTATATATACATGATCGTCAATTCAATAGATATTTTTTTTAACCTATGTTTAAGTATTTTTTTTAGCCGTTAGATCATAATGACGTGTATTATTAATGTTATTTCTTTCTCTTGCTTTTTACTATAAAGAAATGTGCATGATAAATTTTTATTAGCCAAATTGATACTTATGCATAGGTTAAAAAAATACTTATTGGATTGGTACCCCCTATATATATAGCCATTACGAAAGAAAGCCTTGATAAAACAATTTGAAAACTAATATACCAAATTATCTTTATGTAAAATAGGGGCTTCTATGATTACAAATATTAATACTACTTCATGCAATAATAACATTATGAAAATTTAAAGTAAATAATTTAATCATAATCTAACAGATATAAATATTCACGAATAGTACGATATTTTTTAGTATCTATTGTCACAACCAGAAATCCAAAGTTATGAATTTTACTAATTTTATGTAAATAGTGGTAAATAGTGACTTTCCGAGATTCTAGAAAATTTTAGTACTTAAAATTTTCATTTTTGTCCTCTAAAATAACAGATTTTATAACCATGAAACTTTCCATTAATTTTAGTTTCATTTTGGCCCTTAAATTATTATAAATACTAAAATTATTAAAACTCTTATCAGTTTTTAATTGTATAAGAAAAATACTCATCAAAGTTTTTTAAAAAAAATTCGGCTATCACATTTGGAAACTTGTTGAAAAATCATAAACTTTGATAAATTGAGTTCAACTGAAATTTTTATTGCAACATACAAAATAGATTACATAAAATTACTTGTAATGTCAAGTTCTCAAACAACATTATTCTCATACATACACTTAGTAAATTTACTAATCTTAGTTAAATAATTGAATAAAAAAGATAGATAACAGAGTATGAATATCCATTAAGGATTTAGAGTAGAACTGTATACATAGATAACAGAGTATGAATATCCATTAAGGATTTAGAGTAGAACTGTATACACAAGCTGCATAACTTGTCTATTCATCAAGACAACTACCTCAAATAGTCAGACACATGAAAGTGGAAGAAGTAGGGGATGCGCATGAAATGCCCTGTAGAATACCCAATTGCCTTTTTGGAAAAATGTTTATTTATAAATTCTCTTCATGGTTAGTTGTTTTGAAAACAATTTCACAATATATAAAATCAAATGCGAGTTGAAATCACCAACTGAAATCATATTCAAAACTAATAAAGAGAGATTAGATAAATAATCCATAGTGCATATATCACAAATCAAACAATCCTATGAGCTCATATCAACTAGAGTAATTTGTACTATATGTACTGAGTGTTCCTTATCTGAAACCTAATCCCAAAAAACTGGATGGACACCCATGTGTCTATGCCTACTGAACCGGAGGAGTAACTGAATATCTACACCTGCCGAATAGGGGAATTAGAACCCTGTGCAGGTTGACGAGCTTTCACCGAGGGCCAGAACAATAGCCACCCACTAAACACCGCGATGCCTAAGATGGACCTCATATATGATCATATGGTATGTGCAATATGAGAAGTAATATAAATAACCATGCAATATTATTCTAGACGTATTCTAATTTTTAAATCAATCCATTTTGTACTTTAAAATCCAACCGTACAATTCAATGGTTTTATCAAGTCTCAAGTATAAAACGTGTACAAAATCACACATAAAATATCCAAAACAATCCACGATGTTTCACAAATCCACAATTAACTAAAATAATTATTCAAACAATTTAATTTAATAAAACCACAAAATTGCACTTTTCATAATAAACTCCAATTTTTATGAAAAATAAGAGAAAACAAAGCAATTGAATCCTTTACCTCGAACGCTAGAAAAGTCCTCAATTGGTCATCTAGTCGCTCAAATGGTCGTTCTTGGATCTTGACACGTTTAATTGAAAAAGTGAATTTTCAAACGAAGTCTCAGATTGATGAGCAGAGGTCAGCCCTGAATTTAGAGTACCCAAAAATATTGAGTTAGACATAAAGTTCGTTAAAAATAGGTCCTGGTGTCGAACCGGCTCATGGCACGCAAAACAGTGTTATTTCATGAACTATTTTCTCAATTTTTGTGTCACTTCGGAATATAGTGATATTTTGTATTAAAATTAATGTCTCGACCTTACTGAGTCCAAATTTGAGGTTAGAACTCAATTTTGAGATCCCGAACATTAATTAAGCTCTAAAATATGAAAATAATAAAAATATCACATTTGAAAATATTTAGAAAAATACCAATTTTTCATATTGATAATTAACGTACTTCCCAAATCTGTTTCAACACTTCAAAATTATGATATTTCTTGTTTCAATCTCTTCTTTAACTTGGTATAATTTTTTCGGGTAAAATATCTCAATTCCGAAATGATTATAAAAATACCACAAAATTTAGTAATATAAATTGCTATAGTAACCAACTTCTCACTGGAGCTGAGTTAGAAGTCGTGGGTGGTTGGAAATGAAATCTAGCATCG
This sequence comes from Parasponia andersonii, assembly GCA_002914805.1. Lineage (NCBI taxonomy): Eukaryota > Viridiplantae > Streptophyta > Magnoliopsida > Rosales > Cannabaceae > Trema > Trema andersonii. Next base: position 652,437 of record JXTB01000054.1, read on the forward strand.
CGACGAGTTGAACAATGGTGATGGTGTATTGGTTGGACATCGGAGGAAGAAATGACGAGCAATTTTCCAGTGTGATGGCGGAGCTTTCGAGAGCTCCTAGCTCTGGCAAGACGCGACGTTTTGCGACAGCGGCAACCGGGGTGGCTTTGTTTGTGCCTCCTTGTCATGGCTGGAGGGCGCATGAGGCTCGGCGATGGCTACTTTGGCTTCGAATGAATAATAATAAAGAGTAGGGTTTAGAGGACTTCCGTAGAGAAGAAGAAGAAAAATGGGGATTTAAATACAATTTTTGAAAATTATTGTTGTGGGTCATGTGACATTATCTGATTTGACTGAAAATCTTCTTGAAATTTCACTTTGGCCGCAAATTTTAAAAAAATTCTTTCACTTTAGTCCCTCCTTAATTAATGGTTCTTGGTTTTCATTTCTTTTTTAGTTTTGGCCCAAATGCATGTAGAATTTATTTTGTTCAGATTCAACTCTAATATTTTAATTCAGATATTTTTTTTAGTTAATCTAAAAATGTAGAATTATCAAAATGTCCTTAAATCAAAATTACTTATTTGATCTTACAAAATTTAGGATTTTACACCAATCATAGGATATAGTGTGTACATATAAATGTTATAATGCTAATTAAACTAACTATTAATAGGAACAGGTTTTATTTCCCAATTTCCATTATCATATACATTGTCTCTAGCTGGTATTATGTATTGTGTTGACCAATTCCAGAATCTACAATTTGTAATTATTCTATTTCACTATATAATTTTGTTTTAAATACACGGTTATAGCGGGATAATAACCTGATGTCAAATTCATGATGAATATATATACGATTGCCCCTGTTCACTCAAAAAATGAATCATCTATCTGCCTCACTTATTTGGATTTCCTCAACGATTGTATACGAGAGTGGATATATACATGTACATATATTGGCTTTTTATCACACAAATTCAATACTGTCGCATGCATGCATGCAGGTGCTGATGATTTTGTACGAAGTTCTAAGGTTATACCCACCCGTAAATACAACGACTCGAGCTGTTCAAAAGAAAACACAGCTTGGAAATTTGTTATTACCAGCAGGGTCACAAGTCTCCTTACCCATAATCCTTGTTCACCATGATACTGAGCTGTGGGGAGAAGATGCTAAGGAGTTCAAACCAGAGAGATTCGCGGAAGGAGTTTCGAAGGCGACAAAGGGCCAAGTTTCGTTCTTTCCCTTCGGTTGGGGTCCTCGGATTTGCATTGGCCAAACCTTTGCCTTGATTGAAGCCAAAATGGCGTTGGCATTGATTCTACAACGATTCACATTTGAGCTCTCACCGTCTTATATTCATGCTCCTTGCACTGTCATTACTCTTCAGCCACAGCATGGTGCTCACATAATCTTACATAAGCGTTAATTAAGATTTTCGTATGATGCGTGACTACTATACTACACTCATATGTTACTTGTTATTTTGACTATTAGGTCATGCATTTGATTAATAAAATGAGGGCATGCACAGTATGACCAAGTGGATATATGAGCTTTATTTTGGTCTACCCTAAATGAATATATCATCTCGAACTTTTCTTTTTCCTGGGATGAAACTCGCGCGAGCGTAAAGGTACCATTCATTTGCAGCAAGAGCATCGAAACTATGTTAGCACTCTATGACCACACGAAAACACCCCGACTCCAAGTCGAGGAAATTAATAAAGAAAATAACGCAAAAAAGTTTGATGAGTACTGCAAAAGAATAAACATCAACAAAATTATATACATATGTTGTAATAATTCTAATAAAGGAATAAACCAAATTTTATGAATATATCTGGTTAAAAAGAAAAAGAAGCGACTCAAGAAATCTGATAAAAATATGACAATTAACAAAAAATTCAGCTAATATAGTTTTTTTTTGAAGTATTCTACCGTAAAATTCTCTTTTAAGGTTTGCATGATCATAGACTGAATCCGAATAATTACTGACTGTACTCAATTCTAATGTTGAGTTGATATTTGAAGTTAAAAGCCCCGACTTATTTCGTCAAAAAACGTATCTTAAAAAAAAAAAAAGGTCGTCAAAAAAGGGAAAAAAAAACTGAAAGTTGAACCCACCGTGACAAAGAATCATCGATGATATAACAATTATTGCAATGAGTATACTGTTAGGAGATCGGCTTTGCGGAATTGATAATACACAGCTAAAATACGAGTTGAGAAAATTTGGATAAAATACAAAAAATAAGGCACACAAGAATTAACGTGGTTTACTTAATTTAGGTTACGCCCACGGATAAGGTTGTGAAGAATTTCACTATGAAAAGAAGATTATAATTCACTTCTCTCTAAATACAAGGAAAGAACAAATGAACATATTTCTCTCTTGAAATAGGAGAAAACATTCTCTTTAAATAATTTAGGAGAAAACAAGTGGGACACTAAAAGGAATTCCTAGGCTTGAATTCTCTCTTAGAAAGGAAGAAGATTTAGAATGAGATGCAAAACAAGTGATGAAGCCCTCCGTATTTATAAAACTTGAAAGGTGGTGTGAACACCATATTTTATTATTGCTATTACGACTGCTCTTTTCACTATTACTATTGCGGCTGCCCTTTTTACTATTCCTATTACGGCTTTTATTATTCCTATTGCGGCTGCCTTTTCACTGTTCGTATTGCGGCTGGTTGGTGAGCTGCAATTGTTGATTTGTTCAATATTCGCTCACTTAAAGACTTGATTTTAATCATGTCTTCACACTTGATGAATCTCTCCCTTCTTCCCTTGTCAATTCTTCATGCTGCTTATATTTCTACTAGGCCATATAAGGATCTACACCTTTGGAACTTGTCAGTGTCGATTGGTTTGGTTAAAGCATCTGCTAGGTTCTCCTTTGTGTGAATGTTCTTCATATCCACATTTCCATCTTCTACTACTTCTCGAACAAAGTGATATTGAACGCCAATATACTTTGCCTTGGAATGAAAAACTGGATTCCTTGCAATGTGCAAGGCACTCTGACAGGTCACAAAATAGAGGAATCTTTTCTTGTTTGTGCCCGAGCTCCTCCAATAACTTTTGAATCCAAATAGCCTCTTTACAAGCTTGTGTAACTGACATGTATTCTGCTTCTGTTGTAGATAAAGCCACAATAGTTTGTAGTTTCGAAACCCAACTTACAACTCTTTTTGCAAGAGTAAACACATAACCTATAGTAGATTTTCATTTGTCAAGATCACCCGCAAAATCTAAATCAACATATCCTCTGACAGTAAATTCTGATCCTCTGTAACATAATATAGTATCTGAGGTTCCTTTGATGTATCTCAGAATTCTGTTCACAGCATTCTAATGCTCTCCACCAGAATTCGCATATGTCGACTAACCACTCCCACTGCTTGTGCAATACCTAGCCTTGTACATATCATAGTGAACATTAGGCTTCCCACTGCTGATGCATACAGTACTCGAGACATTTTCATCCTCTCTGCTTCATTGCTAGGACACAACCCAGAGGATAACTTGAAGTTAACAAGAAGTGGGGTAGAAATTGTTTTATAATCTTGCATATTGAAGCGGCGCAAGATTTTTTTCAAATAATTCTTCTGAGAAAGCCAAATCTTCCTGTTACCTCTATTTCGGTGAATTTGCATCCCTAGAATCTTGTTTGCTAGTCCCAAGTCCTTCATATCAAATTCTCTAGCTAACTGTGCCTTCAATTCTTGGATTTTGCCTTTGTTGGGGCCTGATATTAACATGTCATCCACGTACAACAATAAGATAATGAAGTCACTATCTTCTTCAAACCTCCTGAAGTATGTGTAGTAGTCTGAACTAAGTCTGTTGTACCCAAGGCTTATGATGAAGGAATCAAATCTCTTATACCAACACCTCAGTGCCTGTTTGAGACTGTATAGAGATTTGTTCAACCTACAAACTAAGTTCTCCTTACTTGTTTCAGCAAAAGTTTCTGGTTTGAGCATATAAATCTCTTCTTCAAGTTCTCCATGAAGAAAAGTAGTTTTCACATCTAACTGCTCTAGATATAGGTCAAATGTAGCACACATCACCAGAACCATTCTAATTGTTGTCAGTCGAACTACAGGTGAAAATATCTCATTGAAGTCAATACATTCTTTCTTAGCATATCCTTTTACCACCAATCTCGCATGATACCGTTCCACTTGATCATTGCTATCACGTTTGATCTTGTAGACCCATTTATTGCCAATAGCCTTCCTTCTTTGTGGTAGTGAAACAAGATCCCATGTCTTGTTCTTGTGAAGGGCTTCAATCTTTTCTTGCATTGCTGTCATTCATAGGGATACATCCGGGCTTTTGGTAGCCTTATGGAAAGTTGTTGGCTCTTCATCCTCTGTTAGAAGACAGTATGCGATATTACTCTCAGTGATATAATTCGAGTGCCATACCGGTGTTTTTCTCTCACGAGTTGACCGACGAATTTCAGAAGCCTCTTCTTCGACTGGTTCTTCTACTTCGTACTCTAGTGTTACTTCAGAAGAATCTGAATCTTCAGTATTCTTTTCTACCTGAACTATAGTAGTTTCTTGTCTACTATCGTCTCCCTTCTCTTGCAGTTTATTCTCTGCAAATATCACATCTCTGCTGATAACAACCTTGTGGGCAGTGAGATCCTATAAGCGATATCCCTTGACTCCATCAACATATCCCAAAAGTACACACCTTCTGAACTTTGAATCCAATTTTGTGATTTTTTGAGCATTATACATCATGTTCACAAGACATGAAAATGGTAGAAAAGTTTGAGAAGTACTAGGGTGTAATTCATGGAATATTATCTGTAGCAACAGTTCTAGATCCACGATACAAGATGAAGTTGATAGAATATTACTTTTCTTGAATTTACAGAAATGAATGTTCTAAGTATAAAATTAGTAGAGTTCATGAAATTTGTTTTGATTTGATGAAAGAGTACCAAACAAAGTGCACTGTGGATGAAGGAACTAATCAATCTAATTATGTTCCATCTTTTTTATATGATGTTGATGATCCATTATCTGATTATGATATCTTTGTTAGTGTCACGACTATTTCTGAGCAAATGAACTCAGAATTAGAAAAATATTTGGAAGAATTTATTTTACCTAAGATTGCTAATTTTGATATATTAACATGGTGGAAGACAAATGGAATGAAACATCCCATCTTGAACTCCATTGTAATAGGCATTTTGGCTATTCCTATTACTACTGTTGCATCGGAATCCTCATTTAGTACTGGTGGTAGACATATGAGTCCACATCCTAGTAGGCTTCATCTAAAGACATTGAAAGCTTTAGTATATACACAAGATTGGTTATGGTCTCAAAAGCTAGATAAGTATTTTAGTCAACTAATTAATTTTTTCACATTTTCAGTTCATTTTTTAGAGTTAACTAATAATTCTTTTTTTTTAAATTTTTTTTAGTACCTCCAAAGTTCAAGATTTTTTTTGGAGAAGATATAGATACTGATGTAGTAAATAATATTATAATTAAATATTGTAATTTTTTTTAATAAATATTTAAATTGATGTATATTATTTATCTTGTTTACTTTGCAGGATCTATTTTCTATTTCTTTTGATTGAGTACTGGAGGATGAGGAAAGAAGCGTGTTTGGCTTACTTTTAGGCACTGATGTTTCAATTCAATTGTTTGGAATAATATTATTTGTGTTTTAAGCATTTTGAATTATATTATCTTTTAAGATGAAGAATAAGTTATGTTATTTTCTATTTCTTTTGATTGAGTGCTGGAGGATGAGGAAAGAAGCATGTTTGGCTTACTTTTAGGCACTAATGTTTCAATTCAATTGTTTGAAATAATAATGATTGAGTGCTGGAGGATGAGGAAAGAAGCATGTTTGGCTTACTTTTAGGCACTAATGTTTCAATTCAATTGTTTGGAATAATATTATTTGTGTTCTAATTATTTTGGATTATATTATCTTTTAAGAGGAAGAATAAGTTATGTGATTGTTTGAATTGAATATTTTATATTGGATAACTCTAAAATATTAATGTTTTATTTGAATATTTATTTATAGATATTTATATCTTTTGTAAAATTATAATTCCGATAGATTCGAGTTAAAATTTTAGAGTTTAAGTTCAAATTTTTTTTTTTGATGTATTTAGACTTCTAAGGATTTGGGTTAACATTTTAATGGACTTAATGGAGACAATGATACACTGATGGGAAAAAAAAGTTTCCCAACGGAGATTCTCCAAAATCGGAGATTCTCCAAAATTGCTTTGTAATAAATTAAATAATAAATGATACGAAAATAATATTAGAAAATAATAAAGAAGATAAGGACAGTTAATATAAAACCGGTCTCACTTTCCGTTGACTTCTCTATATGTACAACATACAAATTAAACATAAGAGCGCAAGCTATATTTATTTATTGACGATGCAAATATATTCCATGGATGATATAAAATCATCAAAGATTGAAGAGAATAAAAATGTACAATAATAAATTGCATATATAATATATCTATGATCCTTTCCCATATAAGTCACACAATATTTGTGTGATCAGTACATATCAGACTGGTCGTCCGAGACCGTAGTGACCAGGGGCCGGCTCCTCCGCCTTGACTGGCGGCGGTAACTTCCTCCGAACTTCAACCTCCCCGTCTCCTTGAACAGCCGCTTTTCGGACGGCACAATCACGCACTCGGGTGGCGGTACAGCGTACCTCAACGTGTCATAGCAATAGGAGTAGTACATGTAACGCTGGCGGAACTTGCGCATGGCTGAGCGGCGCTCCGGCGTGATGAAGGCGTAGTCTTCGCCCTGGAGGGCTATGTCCTTCTCGGCGCAAGCCACAGTGGAGGGGACTTCTTGAATAGGGTTGACAGGGCAGCCCTCAAGAACTAGGTCTTTGAATTCTGCCACAAAAGGTGCATACTTGTAGTTCACTTTGGACTTGCCCCCATTGGTGGCCCAACTACTTGCATCCCATACTGTGGCATATAAGGACATTGGCTTTGAAGGAAAATCGCCACCCATTTCATCGCTTCTTACCACTTCTCTAATTGGAACTTGATCAATGTAAAATCTGAAAAATTACGCTGAAAAATAAATAAATAAATTTCATCTTTACAAAAAGTTAGAAATAACTAATGTTTAAGAAACGAAACTCCTAAATAACTATGTTTTGATGATGAGATTTTTAATCAGTTCGTAGAATATATTCAATCGTGCCCGCTGCCCGAAAATTGAAATTAAATTAGACACTTATATAAGTGAGATTAATTTCTGGAGGATCGTAAATATCACAACTTCGTGACAAACTTATTAAATCATTTATACATAAGTATAATGTGATTGTTAGTTGGTCAAATACTTGAGGGATGTGGGTGTGATTTTGGAGAATCACGGGTTCAAATCTTTTTTTTTTCCTTTATATGAATTTAGTATATTTAGAAGTTAATTATAGAGTTTTCTTAAATTTTTTAATAAAAATCAAATTTAATTAATTTTAATGAGAGTTAAATATTTGTTTCAGAGGCAACCTAGAAAATTTAAATGTCAACTATTACAAATAAAATACAAATAATCGAAAAGAAATTACAACTAATGGGGCTATCAAAATGAATGAGGTATGGAATAAGAATAAAAATATTAGAAATAAATTATTTGAATGAGATTGAAAAAAAAAAAAAACTCAAGAGGTAACAATAAGTTATCTACTAGAAAAAGCATTAAATAACATTCCATATATTTCCATAGGCATTAAGCACAATAATTTTATTGTAATACAACTCATAGGTAACAATACAATATAAAAAAAACGATTAAATTATTAATTAGAGCACCCATCATAGGAAATACAGAACGTCATTTGGGGGTTCCTTATTTGTTACTTGATGAGTTGGAACTTATTTTATTTTATTTTTTATTTTTTAAGTTTTACAATTGATTTCTAATATATTCTCATTCCCGTTCCGTATCCTCGTTAGCTTTGTTTCCCCCATTAGTTAATTATCATATATTATTTTTGCTTTATCTATATAGTAGTCGACATCTAATTTCTCTAGATTGTTAGAAAAATATTTAATTCATGTTAAAGTAATTTAAATTAGAATTACTGTAAAACAATTAATGTAAGAAAATTCACCACTCATATTAAATTTTTTAATTTGTGGGATGTCAGAACTAAGTAATCAAACAACTAAAACAAAAATAGGGTATTCATCATCTTTAGTGACATTAACCACCAAACACATATATGATCAAAACGAATCAAACAACCTAAATTTTGTTCTAATGCCATATAACAATGTTGAGTAATATCTCGAAGGTTTAATTAAGTAATTAATTATTTTTTTTTGAAAGTGAAGCAATATCTCATCAAGAAGATTCTCATTACTGATTTTATTTTTAAAAATAACAAACTAAAAAAGAAGACAGCATGCCAAAACAAATAAAGAAATTAACTTATTATTGAAAAAAATAAATTGAAAGAATGAAATTACTTACATAATGTTGTTGGCTGTCCAAAGAATGCTATAGCGGTGGAAGTCCTTGGTGGGATCGAACCAAAGGCGGTACCGTTCCTCTCGGCCACGGCTCGTACTACCGTTTCCGTACAGGTTGGTCTGAAACCTCCAAGGCTTACCTTCCACGTTGCCTAAGAACTCAAAATCCAACTCATCGTGGGTTTTTCGGAAAACGTCGCCGTTTGATGTCTGTTAACAATAACAATTTTGTGGTACATATAGAACGCCCAAAACTCTTTTTTGTTTTTTTTGCGAGTAACAACAAAATGAACCTATTAATTAAATATTGGTGATGGCTTTTTTTTTCCCCAATTGATTAGTGATTAATTATCTTAATTGAATGAGACTGAAAACATTAATAGATACTAGTAAAGACTAAAGAGTTTCTTCCCAAATTATTTTTAATATTGGATTTAATTAGTCTATTTCTCTTTTATGATCCAATTAAGACAAATGTTAAGAGAAATAGAGAAAGAAAATAAAAAATATTACTTACGTAGAAGGCAACACAAATTCCAGCGGTGTAATCGGATGGCAACTTAATATTGGCGCTAAAAAATCCATGGTGGTAATGACTTGACGAGATGAAGCCAGACCCTTTTCTCAAATCAATCAAATATTCAAAAATTAAAAAGTTTCAGAAAAAGTAAGAACACACATGAACTTAATATATTATAACAAAATTAATTAAAAAGTATTAGTAATATAAAATATAAATATATATGTTACCTGTAAAACGGTTAAGGAGAAGACGAACGGCTCTGCCGTCTGGGGAGCGGATGAGGTTGCCATCGCCGAAAAGAGGACTGTAACCTTCGTCGAAAGGAATGGTGGCGAGATTGAAAGCGGCGGTGGCACCGGCCAAAGTGAAGAAAACGACATAAACTAGCCCAAACGACGTTAACATGCCCTTACCACAACAAGCCCTTTCACCAGCTGCACAACGTAACTCTTCCATAATTTGCTTTCTTTTGATGTTCTTTTCTTTTTTCTTACGAAAAATTTTAAAAAATAGAGGAGGGGTTTCTCTCTCCTTCTTAGCAAGTAATTATGTACGTGTGCATATATATATATATATATATATATGTATAATTTACACAATGGGAATTCAACGCAAGCATGGAAGAATAGAGAGGGCCGGAGAGAGATATATGGAGAATAAATATATATATATATATATATATATATATATGGAATTGTCATTTGAGTCAAGGATTGGGTCTTTTTATTTGGCACGACGACTTGAATACAGCGAAGATACGAGAACGCCCTTTGGGTTTTATTGTGTATTATATGCATGGGAACTGAATCGTCATTGAGTCGAGGGATTCGCAAATTACACGGTTTATTGTTTCTAAGGAGATTTTGGGTATTTAATTGGTCGAAATATTTTCCGATTATATTATTCATCACAATCCACGTAGGAACATGAGTGAAAAACGTGATTGTAAATCCTACATTATTATCAATTATTAAGCGTGATAATTAATTGACCTCTATGAAAATCTTTATGATTTTATCTAAATTATCAATTGCATGTGAAGAATTAGGTTATAAATGTGAAACCCCCACTATTTTTTTAATATAATATAATATAATACTTTTTTTAGTGATGGAACCCGCAACTTATAAAAAAACTCTCTATTCCAAGCTCCTTCTCTCTCTCTCTCATCTCCCCTGGTTCCTTTTTGCCGAAAAATGACAATAATGTCGAAAATCTGATCAAGCTCTGGTGAAGTCGATTTTATCATCATTCACGCTTGCCACCGGCAGTCGTTGATAGCCCAGGAGCAAACAATTGTCGTGCTGCTACCCCCGTCGCCTGAATTGACTTCGTTCGTTGCTGGTGAAGTTGAGAGCCTGTGATTGTTTTTCCGACGACGACGCTGATTCCAACATCTATTCGTCATAAAAATATTCAAGTTTGATTCGTCTCGTCACGATGTTCAATATAGTATATATATCTTGATATTGTCCAGAATGAATTTTGTCATTTTTATCAATTTTGAGCTATTTTAGTTTTATATTTAAAACTTTTAATTTTACCATTAGATCGTAAAACAAATCTCATATTTGTGATGTACTTGTGAAAACAAAAATTTTGATATATATTGCTTATATTTGGTGATGGGCAAAAAAATCTAAAAGGTGTCCCTCCAGTTTGGTAGGCTTAGACACAAGGATATCCTACAATTTTTTAGAATAGATATCAAACAAAGAGTACTTAATACACGTAGTACGAGTTACTCTAGTTCGTGATGGGAGGGTGTGAACTCATGAGCTAGGTTGATTTATGATATGTACAAATGTGTATTTCTAGTTTTGGTTTTGAATATGTGACTATTCTGAATATTAATTATTTTATACATAGTTTATAAATAGAATTTGGAAAAGGTATTAACTATATAAGTTTAGTAAAATTGCATTTATTCAAAAAAGTAATTGAATTTCTAAGCAGTTACGTACTCATTCCCTACTTCCTCCCTTTTTCAGGTGTCGATTTATTTTGTGGTAATTATTCTGGTGGCTTAGTAAGCATGTTAACATATGCTTGTGGTTCTAATCCTCTTCATTGGTTGGTTTGTACTCTGTATCAATTCCTCATTTTTTAAGTCAAATTTATTTAGCTAATAATAATATATTTACTAAGCAGATATACGAAGATGATTTTTACTATAAAATCAAGTACTTAGAAAATAAAATGATTTTAAGTAAATTATTTAAACATTGAGCCTAAAGTTTTAAATTGAACTATTTCATTAAACTTCATTACTTAATAATAGTTTTTTTTTAAACTAATGAATTAGGATTTTTGCTAAATTTAAAATGAAGAATTTCTAAAAAATTTAAAACTGATAAATAATAACATGATTATTAAATTTATCTTATCTTGTAATTTACTTATTTTTGAAGACTAAAACTAAAATTCAAGTACTTAAATTTTTTTTTCTGAAATTTTAGAGACTATTGATTGTCACTATTTTTACTTAAAATTACTAAATCACAACCTTGAAAATCATTTTCAGTATAACAATAAATCTCACAAATTTGTATATGATCAGGTAGCTACATGAAAGTTGGGAGATAATAAAAGCTAAAATCACGAGGATTCGCCATATCTTGGGGTTGTTAAATAAATACTTTACAACAAGAGAGGTATAATACAATTTTTTTTAAAGAAAAATAATTTGAATTTTAATTACGATAAAAAAAATAAAGGAGTGAATGAGATAGGTATGGGCACGACACAGCAAATAATTTCTGCTTTCTAGCTAGTGAATAAAGGTAAATTATATGAAGTATACTTTAAAAATTAAAATTCGATGACCTTGGCCATTTCATGGTGGCTATACAATGATAAAAACGGACGAAATTAACCAATTCTTAAGCAATATTTTTGTTATCAATAGATATTTTAGTATTTTCTATAGATATAAAATCTCAAAATATTAGCTGTAATAAAATAAAATTGCTGAAGGACCCAACATTTTACGTGTAAGCGCATACGCGGCAGATGACTTTTAATTAGAATAGCTCGACTAACACTCAGTATTTATTACGCTAAACAAATTGCAGTATGTTTAATTCATGGGACTCGATTGGTTATTTTAATATTTTTTTTTTCATCCAAAACCACTGAATATCATGCACGAATGAAATGTGTTAAGTTTATAAGTAATTCATTATTTATAGCTAATAAATACGTGGCCATCAACTACTATTGGTCCACTCTCTATATATATACATTGCTGTCAATATCAAATTTTTTTATTTAAATTTTGATGTCTAAAATCAAATCCAATTAATGATTAAATGCTAAATATTCTAAAATCCAAAATTACATAGCATAGATCAAATTTTTGAAGAATAGTACTATAGATCCCACATATATTATCTCACATTTTTATTAATGTCTTATATGAACGGCCATAATTTAATTTATGTATTTAATTCTTTTATTAAGTTAACAATATTCATCAATTTAATGCCGATAAATCACTTATCATAAATCTATTGTCATATCAGATAGTATTGAAAAGTGTGAAAAGTGAGATAATAGGTGGTATCTTAAGTATTATTCTTTTTTTTTTTGACATACTTAAAATCTAATGATAGTATTTCTAATTAACAACAAAGTAAATATTCATTGAAAAAACAAAAAAAGACAATGAAGTACATAACAATTGTTCTCAGCGAATATCCATTAATGCTAGAGTCGTATTGCTGGGACTCATAATTATATACACACAAAATATATGTACACTGATGTGACATGTGTTTTGAGCTATTTATATACACAATCTGCTTCTTTTCAAAAATTATTAGGAATAAGTAAAATTAATGACACTCTATTGTGTATATTTTGTGTGTCTTTATTATTATTCTATAATATAATTGGCTCATTTTATCAATATTATCATGTAAAATATATATATATATATATGTATATATATAAACTAATTAAGAACTTGATTCCTTTCAAAAAATGTAGAAGATAAAATATACCTTGTATAGGATTCTTCTAAAAAATTATTCTTATTTTTTTGTCTTTACATTCCTATTCTATCATTATTTACTCATAGACTATGGAGTACTCTTATAAAACAGATAAAATCTTTCCCAATTTCACATTTTTTTTTTTTGCCATTTGGCATTTTTTAATACTTTTTTCTTCTTCTTCGGAACTTGGGTGAAAAAAGGATTTGAACTTAGACGTCCACATGGGAGAAATTTGGGTTATCACTAAGCTATATGTACGAATACTTTTCAATTTTATTTTTGAAAATTAATTTTAATTTGGTATTAACTACTAAGTTAGGGGTAAAAGTAACAATTCACATCCTTTTAACAAGGATGTAATTGAAAAGGGAAAGTTTCAATAGGGACAGAGTAGAAAAAAGTGATCTCATTATACAAAAATATAAATTAAGAAGCAAACTAGTGGGGGCCATGTGGCTCCGCTACTGTCCGTGTTTGTGTTTTAGTGCCTTAAAATTTTAGAAGTGACATGGAAATTTGGTTGATGGAGTACAAGAGCATTAACAAGGTAAAGAATGTAGTGAGACCCTGCAAGTCAGTCAATACAAGATATGTAGCTCTAGCCCCTAACCACAACGTGGATGCTACAATGAATTCAGGATCCAGGCATATTGATATTGGTGCTGTCATCCGAGATTCCAATGGGCTTGTATGTGGAGCTTTTTCATCTACACTCATGGGTTGTTCTGATACCTATGTTGCGGAGTGTTTAGCTATTCGGGAGGGAGTCAGATTTGCCTTGCAAAATAACTTCTTTTATGTCATGGACCATTGCGTTCCTTTCTTTCCATAACATCCAAGCTAGCACACACCAAGTTTCTAAATTATCTTACGATAAAATCTGACTCATATCAACAGCTAAGCCGGACTGCAATTTGTTCAAAAAGATACTTCTTTCCCAAACTGACCACGCCTGAGGACCAGAAAAAAAAAAAAAGTAAAAAAAAAAAGCGTGAAGCGTAAAAATCTCGCAAGACAAAAATCTTAATTATGCTAGAAATCTTAAGATTCCAATGCCCTTTCTACCAATGTTGTAATATAGAATTGTTATAGTACCAACGCGATCCTTCCTCTATATTAACATTATGTAGCCCGACTTAACAGAATAAGTGTCGTTCCATTCATAGTGCTATAGAATCTTGTCGTCACGATCTTCATAACCAAGAGGAATTTCAAGGATTGTGGGAACATCAGCCTGTCAGAAATAATGCTCTATCTTTCCCACATTCCATTTTCCCGGACTTGATGTCATGAACTCAGAAACACATAGACCAATCCTCTGTCCTTGAAATAGTAATGGGACAAAACAGGCTTGGTGTCTGTAGCCAAAGATCAGTGAAGACTTTGATTGCATGTTCATTGCTAACACTCCACCGCAAGCCAAGCTTTAAAGCTTCTCGTCCCGAAACAACATCTTGCCAAAAGGCACTATTTCTAGCTCCATGTTTTGTTCCAAGAAAGAAACTTTTTTTTTTTTTTTTAAATGGAATTGTTCTTACTACTGAAGGTCTACAATTACTACTTTAGAAATAAAGTATGGGCATGAATCACCTTATACTTTATTCACTCGAACACAAATTATAAAAGAAGTTAGCTCATGAGCCACCACATTTCTTATTCTAGAGACATGGCGAGAACCATAACTATCAAAAGTAATAAAAAATTAGTATCTTTAATAATTAACTCTACAGCAAAATAAGGTTAGGAACTGATTGATAACATTAATAGTAAGCAATGAATCAGATTCAATCTCATTCAAAAGACAACCAAAATCAATAGCCAACTGAATCTTTTCATGAATTGCTAACAGTTCCTTAGTAAGGATATCAAAGTTACCAGTGATTTGTAGTACCCAGTAGACTAGTACGACACCTTTGTGGTCTCTAAACGTTCTATCAATACCAATAACATCACAGCCCTCGAAGATAGCTGCATCGATATTGAGTTTTAAGCATTTCACATTTGATCGACAACAATGAACAGTTGATAAAGCTGAATAAATACTACATTCTATTTCGGTTCGAAGTCTACTGGTTTAGAACTCTATTAAATAAGAATGAGCTCAATCAATAAGCTCTAGTGTATTTATCATATTACCATTGAACAACTTGTTGTTGCGGCGATTCCAGATAGACCATAAAACGACACAAACCAGTTCTAATAGATTCTGAGGAGAGGCATGAGATAAGACAAAGAGGATATCTACGGTAGGTGAAACCTGGTTTGAATTGAGTCGGTCCCAACACTTCAAAGCAGTCCATTAACTCGACAATTAGCAGCAGAAAAAGAAAAAATGGGTAATATTCTCAGGCTCGAAATTATAGCAACAAAAAAATGATTCGACATGAATATTTCACTTCAGTAAATTGGAAGATATAGGAAAAACGTTATAAAATAATCTCCAAGTAAGGATCTTTACTTTGGGAGGTGTTGATGGAGGTTTTATCAACAATAAATTTATGAATAATTGAGAGATGTGGCTTGCGTAAACTGAAGTAAATATTTTAAGCAAATAAGGAGACACGGATTTATAGTGGTTCGGCTCCAAAAAAGATGAGCCTACGTCCACTGTTTTCTCACTATTTTGATGAATATTCAAGA